>OZ024740.1:437912647-437957647 GCA_964016885.1 Eledone cirrhosa | reverse complement strand
TCACAATTTATGATTACATAATATTTTCTCATCTGTAATAAAATATTAATTAAATTAAATTTATAGGTTAACTAACATTTAAATTAAATTAATTTCTAGAATAATGTTATTAATTAGGTTTATAATATTTAAATGTTTTTTTTTTAGTTTATGATTACACGATATAATTAATTCCTGTCGTTTATTTAATAAGATATCCTTAGACCTCATTATTTCAAATAGTTCTTGGGAACATAATCTACATTCCTTTCTATTATTTTGATAAGGGGTGGCTCTTTTAAGCACACTCCAGGTCAAATCATATTTTATATTCTTATTTTTATAACTATTGATTTTTTCTGCTAGAGATGTTGTATTAGCCAGTGCGGCATTTTTAAAACTATGCTTGTGGGTATTAAACCTTGTCTTAAAATTGTTAGAGGTAGCTCCTATATATGAGCAAATAGAATCTTTAGTTTTAACATTACATTTATAGACTATGTTGTTAACAAGACAATTCCCTTTTAATGGGCAGTTTGTTTTGTTTCTACAGTTACATCCTTTCGTTAATTCTGTATTTGAGGAGATATTATTGTTAATTTGATGTACTGGTGGTATACTTATGGTTTTCTTACATTTATATGCATTATATGCACTTATATTTTGTTTTATGTTATTTGTTGTAGAGTATGAGAATTTAACTGTAGACCTATTTAAGATTTGATGGTATTTGTGGTTTGGCGGGAAGTTTTTCTCAAGGATATAAAAAAATTTTTTAGCAATATTATCCTTAACTTGTAAATTAAAAGGAGCATTATACCAAGTAACTCGTCTATTACGGTTTCTATGTTGTTTATTATTTTTATTATTTTTATAGGTTGTATCATGATTTTTACTAGGAGGATTAATGTTAATGATCTCACCACAACTATTTTTAGTTATATTTGTAGATTTAGGTGTTTTATCTTTTTTATTAGGAGTTTTATTATTAATATTTATTATAGTTGTATGATGAGTAGTTTTTTGAGGGTTACTATACTTTATATTAGAAGATTTAGTATTTTGGGGTATATTGTGGGTGGCATTTAGGTGTGTACTTTTCATTTGGTGTTTGTTGGTAATATTATGCTGTATGCTTTCAGTATTTTTAGTAGAAGGTATATACTCTAATCTATTTTTGTGGCCACTTCTATCTAGAGCTTCATTATAAAAGGTCGCATTTTTATCAAATACATCTTGGTTAGAAGAAAGGTTAGAAATTCTAAGTGATATATTATATGCAAGGTTTTTAAGGATAGATTTAGGGTGATTAGATTGTGAGTGTATGTAATGTAAGTTTTGGTTAGGTTTATGGTAAGGTTGGTATATACCCGTAGCTAAATCTAAAGTTATATCTAGGAAATTTACTACTTTACTTGTTTTTTCAAAAGTAATATTAAGATTATAATAGTCTTTAAGGAAAGTTCTAATATGTTTTTTGTTTTTTTCGATTTCTGAAAGGCTAAGGTTGTTAGAAAGAAGAAGACAGTCATCACGATATAAACCACCTTTGAGGTGGGGAAAAGAGGCATTTATGTTGAAAAGGAGAAAGAGGCCCACAAGATCAGTAATTTGGGCGGAATCGCTTGAACCCATAGTAATATCAAAAAGATTACTGTATGTGTTTCTGGTCCAGTATTCATTCTGAAATTCAATAAGTGTTAGTCTAGCATGTGTAATAATGTTAATGTCATCCGAAGTTAAATTAGATCTATTTTTAGCAAATATTAATGCTTTGTTCAGGAGTGCATGCTACTGTACGTCTGTATACATATATGTATGTACGTATACATGCATACTTACATATATATATATATATTTATATACATATATATATATATATATATATATACATATATATATACATATATACATACATATATATACATATATATATATATACATATATATATATATACATATATATATATATATACATATATATATATATAAATATATATATATATATAAATATATATATACATATATATATATATAAATATATATATATATATAAATATATATATATATATGTAAGTATGCATGTATACGTACATACATATATGTATACAGACGTACAGTAGCATGCACATATATATATATATATACATATATATATACATATGCATACAGGTACACATACATATATGCACGTATCAGTTTAGCGGCGCTAACGTCGCTTTGTTCGTTTGTAAACAAACTGAACAGCCTGAATTTATGCCATACGGTGTTAAGGCAACCACGTCACCTTTTTGTTCAACACTGACACAGGAACGATGTACTAGTTTCAAGCTTGTTAGCTATCATCAGCACCGTTTACCCATCTGCCAGATAGTTGAACGTTCGAAAGTATACACCCTCCTTATGAAAATTAACGGCTGAGCAGCCCAATTTGCACACCGAGTGAGTTAAATCGGTCAGGCATACCGAAAACGATAAATTGAAACAAAATGAAAACGAAATTTCATTTCTCACTCTTAGTATGGCACTTACTTAAATGTAAGTATGCATGTATACGTACATACATATATGTATACAGACGTACAGTAGCATGCACATATATATATATATATACATATATATATACATATGCATACAGGTACACATACATATATGCACGTATCAGTTTAGCGGCGCTAACGTCGCTTTGTTCGTTTGTAAACAAACTGAACAGCCTGAATTTATGCCATACGGTGTTAAGGCAACCACGTCACCTTTTTGTTCAACACTGACACAGGAACGATGTACTAGTTTCAAGCTTGTTAGCTATCATCAGCACCGTTTACCCATCTGCCAGATAGTTGAACGTTCGAAAGTATACACCCTCCTTATGAAAATTAACGGCTGAGCAGCCCAATTTGCACACCGAGTGAGTTAAATCGGTCAGGCATACCGAAAACGATAAATTGAAACAAAATGAAAACGAAATTTCATTTCTCACTCTTAGTATGGCACTTACTTAAATGTAAGTATGCATGTATACGTACATACATATATGTATACAGACGTACAGTAGCATGCACATATATATATATATATACATATATATATACATATGCATACAGGTACACATACATATATGCACGTATCAGTTTAGCGGCGCTAACGTCGCTTTGTTCGTTTGTAAACAAACTGAACAGCCTGAATTTATGCCATACGGTGTTAAGGCAACCACGTCACCTTTTTGTTCAACACTGACACAGGAACGATGTACTAGTTTCAAGCTTGTTAGCTATCATCAGCACCGTAAGTGCCATACTAAGAGTGAGAAATGAAATTTCGTTTTCATTTTGTTTCAATTTATCGTTTTCGGTATGCCTGACCGATTTAACTCACTCGGTGTGCAAATTGGGCTGCTCAGCCGTTAATTTTCATAAGGAGGGTGTATACTTTCGAACGTTCAACTATCTGGCAGATGGGTAAACGGTGCTGATGATAGCTAACAAGCTTGAAACTAGTACATCGTTCCTGTGTCAGTGTTGAACAAAAAGGTGACGTGGTTGCCTTAACACCGTATGGCATAAATTCAGGCTGTTCAGTTTGTTTACAAACGAACAAAGCGACGTTAGCGCCGCTAAACTGATACGTGCATATATGTATGTGTACCTGTATGCATATGTATATATATATGTATATATATATATATATGTGCATGCTACTGTACGTCTGTATACATATATGTATGTACGTATACATGCATACTTACATTTAAGTAAGTGCCATACTAAGAGTGAGAAATGAAATTTCGTTTTCATTTTGTTTCAATTTATCGTTTTCGGTATGCCTGACCGATTTAACTCACTCGGTGTGCAAATTGGGCTGCTCAGCCGTTAATTTTCATAAGGAGGGTGTATACTTTCGAACGTTCAACTATCTGGCAGATGGGTAAACGGTGCTGATGATAGCTAACAAGCTTGAAACTAGTACATCGTTCCTGTGTCAGTGTTGAACAAAAAGGTGACGTGGTTGCCTTAACACCGTATGGCATAAATTCAGGCTGTTCAGTTTGTTTACAAACGAACAAAGCGACGTTAGCGCCGCTAAACTGATACGTGCATATATGTATGTGTACCTGTATGCATATGTATATATATATGTATATATATATATATATGTGCATGCTACTGTACGTCTGTATACATATATGTATGTACGTATACATGCATACTTACATTTAAGTAAGTGCCATACTAAGAGTGAGAAATGAAATTTCGTTTTCATTTTGTTTCAATTTATCGTTTTCGGTATGCCTGACCGATTTAACTCACTCGGTGTGCAAATTGGGCTGCTCAGCCGTTAATTTTCATAAGGAGGGTGTATACTTTCGAACGTTCAACTATCTGGCAGATGGGTAAACGGTGCTGATGATAGCTAACAAGCTTGAAACTAGTACATCGTTCCTGTGTCAGTGTTGAACAAAAAGGTGACGTGGTTGCCTTAACACCGTATGGCATAAATTCAGGCTGTTCAGTTTGTTTACAAACGAACAAAGCGACGTTAGCGCCGCTAAACTGATACGTGCATATATGTATGTGTACCTGTATGCATATGTATATATATATGTATATATATATATATATGTGCATGCTACTGTACGTCTGTATACATATATGTATGTACGTATACATGCATACTTACATTTAAGTAAGTGCCATACTAAGAGTGAGAAATGAAATTTCGTTTTCATTTTGTTTCAATTTATCGTTTTCGGTATGCCTGACCGATTTAACTCACTCGGTGTGCAAATTGGGCTGCTCAGCCGTTAATTTTCATAAGGAGGGTGTATACTTTCGAACGTTCAACTATCTGGCAGATGGGTAAACGGTGCTGATGATAGCTAACAAGCTTGAAACTAGTACATCGTTCCTGTGTCAGTGTTGAACAAAAAGGTGACGTGGTTGCCTTAACACCGTATGGCATAAATTCAGGCTGTTCAGTTTGTTTACAAACGAACAAAGCGACGTTAGCGCCGCTAAACTGATACGTGCATATATGTATGTGTACCTGTATGCATATGTATATATATATGTATATATATATATATATGTGCATGCTACTGTACGTCTGTATACATATATGTATGTACGTATACATGCATACTTACATTTAAGTAAGTGCCATACTAAGAGTGAGAAATGAAATTTCGTTTTCATTTTGTTTCAATTTATCGTTTTCGGTATGCCTGACCGATTTAACTCACTCGGTGTGCAAATTGGGCTGCTCAGCCGTTAATTTTCATAAGGAGGGTGTATACTTTCGAACGTTCAACTATCTGGCAGATGGGTAAACGGTGCTGATGATAGCTAACAAGCTTGAAACTAGTACATCGTTCCTGTGTCAGTGTTGAACAAAAAGGTGACGTGGTTGCCTTAACACCGTATGGCATAAATTCAGGCTGTTCAGTTTGTTTACAAACGAACAAAGCGACGTTAGCGCCGCTAAACTGATACGTGCATATATGTATGTGTACCTGTATGCATATGTATATATATATGTATATATATATATATATGTGCATGCTACTGTACGTCTGTATACATATATGTATGTACGTATACATGCATACTTACATTTAAGTAAGTGCCATACTAAGAGTGAGAAATGAAATTTCGTTTTCATTTTGTTTCAATTTATCGTTTTCGGTATGCCTGACCGATTTAACTCACTCGGTGTGCAAATTGGGCTGCTCAGCCGTTAATTTTCATAAGGAGGGTGTATACTTTCGAACGTTCAACTATCTGGCAGATGGGTAAACGGTGCTGATGATAGCTAACAAGCTTGAAACTAGTACATCGTTCCTGTGTCAGTGTTGAACAAAAAGGTGACGTGGTTGCCTTAACACCGTATGGCATAAATTCAGGCTGTTCAGTTTGTTTACAAACGAACAAAGCGACGTTAGCGCCGCTAAACTGATACGTGCATATATGTATGTGTACCTGTATGCATATGTATATATATATGTATATATATATATATATGTGCATGCTACTGTACGTCTGTATACATATATGTATGTACGTATACATGCATACTTACATTTAAGTAAGTGCCATACTAAGAGTGAGAAATGAAATTTCGTTTTCATTTTGTTTCAATTTATCGTTTTCGGTATGCCTGACCGATTTAACTCACTCGGTGTGCAAATTGGGCTGCTCAGCCGTTAATTTTCATAAGGAGGGTGTATACTTTCGAACGTTCAACTATCTGGCAGATGGGTAAACGGTGCTGATGATAGCTAACAAGCTTGAAACTAGTACATCGTTCCTGTGTCAGTGTTGAACAAAAAGGTGACGTGGTTGCCTTAACACCGTATGGCATAAATTCAGGCTGTTCAGTTTGTTTACAAACGAACAAAGCGACGTTAGCGCCGCTAAACTGATACGTGCATATATGTATGTGTACCTGTATGCATATGTATATATATATGTATATATATATATATATGTGCATGCTACTGTACGTCTGTATACATATATGTATGTACGTATACATGCATACTTACATTTAAGTAAGTGCCATACTAAGAGTGAGAAATGAAATTTCGTTTTCATTTTGTTTCAATTTATCGTTTTCGGTATGCCTGACCGATTTAACTCACTCGGTGTGCAAATTGGGCTGCTCAGCCGTTAATTTTCATAAGGAGGGTGTATACTTTCGAACGTTCAACTATCTGGCAGATGGGTAAACGGTGCTGATGATAGCTAACAAGCTTGAAACTAGTACATCGTTCCTGTGTCAGTGTTGAACAAAAAGGTGACGTGGTTGCCTTAACACCGTATGGCATAAATTCAGGCTGTTCAGTTTGTTTACAAACGAACAAAGCGACGTTAGCGCCGCTAAACTGATACGTGCATATATGTATGTGTACCTGTATGCATATGTATATATATATGTATATATATATATATATGTGCATGCTACTGTACGTCTGTATACATATATGTATGTACGTATACATGCATACTTACATTTAAGTAAGTGCCATACTAAGAGTGAGAAATGAAATTTCGTTTTCATTTTGTTTCAATTTATCGTTTTCGGTATGCCTGACCGATTTAACTCACTCGGTGTGCAAATTGGGCTGCTCAGCCGTTAATTTTCATAAGGAGGGTGTATACTTTCGAACGTTCAACTATCTGGCAGATGGGTAAACGGTGCTGATGATAGCTAACAAGCTTGAAACTAGTACATCGTTCCTGTGTCAATGTTGAACAAAAAGGTGACGTGGTTGCCTTAACACCGTATGGCATAAATTCAGGCTGTTCAGTTTGTTTACAAACGAACAAAGCGACGTTAGCGCCGCTAAACTGATACGTGCATATATGTATGTGTACCTGTATGCATATGTATATATATATGTATATATATATATATATGTGCATGCTACTGTACGTCTGTATACATATATGTATGTACGTATACATGCATACTTACATTTAAGTAAGTGCCATACTAAGAGTGAGAAATGAAATTTCGTTTTCATTTTGTTTCAATTTATATATATATATATATATATATATATATATATATATATATATATATATATATATATATATATATATATATACATATATATATATATATATAAATATATATATATATATACATATATATATATATATACATATATATATATATATATGGTGGCTGCCAACTCGTTTTCGAGTACGGCCACTACTTTCTATGTAGGAGAACCCCTACCGATACGCTGAACGGGTGTGACTTTTTAGTCCAGCCAGCGACTTGAAAACTATGGTACAAACACTACACTTGTGAGAATTATTGACACACAGTGCTGAGCCCAGATACAAAGCAATGCCTGTGCCGTGAAGCTTTTATAGTGAGCAAAGGCACTGCACAAAGCCAGTCCCACTCTCTTAACCAAGATGATATTTACCAAAAAGAAGAACAAGTCAACATCATTGTATACCATCAGGGTTGCAGGTGTTATATCAGAGTTTTCCTTCTCCTAGAATTCTGCATTGACAGGGGTCATCTCATATACATATATATATATACTTATATATACATATATTCATATATATATATATATATATATATATATATATATATATATATATATATATATATATATATATATATATATATATATATATATATATATATATATATATATACATATATATATATATATATATATATATATATATACATATATATATAAATTGAAACAAAATGAAAACGAAATTTCATTTCTCACTCTTAGTATGGCACTTACTTAAATGTAAGTATGCATGTATACGTACATACATATATGTATACAGACGTACAGTAGCATGCACATATATATATATATATATATATATATATATACATATATACATACATATGCATACAGGTACACATACATATATGCACGTATCAGTTTAGCGGCGCTAACGTCGCTTTGTTCGTTTGTAAACAAACTGAACAGCCTGAATTTATGCCATACGGTGTTAAGGCAACCACGTCACCTTTTTGTTCAACACTGACACAGGAACGATGTACTAGTTTCAAGCTTGTTAGCTATCATCAGCACCGTTTACCCATCTGCCAGATAGTTGAACGTTCGAAAGTATATACTTTCCTTATGAAAATTAACGGCTGAGCAGCCTAATTTGCATATTGAGTGAGTTAAATCGGTCAGGCATACCGAAAACGATAAATTGAAACAAAATGAAAACGAAATTTCATTTCTCACTCTTAGTATGGCACTTACTTAAATGTAAGTATGCATGTATACGTACATACATATATGTATACAGACGTACAGTAGCATGCACATATATATATATATACATATATACATACATATGCATACAGGTACACATACATATATGCACGTATCAGTTTAGCGGCGCTAACGTCGCTTTGTTCGTTTGTAAACAAACTGAACAGCCTGAATTTATGCCATACGGTGTTAAGGCAACCACGTCACCTTTTTGTTCAACACTGACACAGGAACGATGTACTAGTTTCAAGCTTGTTAGCTATCATCAGCACCGTTTACCCATCTGCCAGATAGTTGAACGTTCGAAAGTATATACTTTCCTTATGAAAATTAACGGCTGAGCAGCCTAATTTGCATATTGAGTGAGTTAAATCGGTCAGGCATACCGAAAACGCCGCTAAACTGATACGTGCATATATGTATGTGTACCTGTATGCATATGTATGTATATATGTATATATATATATATATATGTGCATGCTACTGTACGTCTGTATACATATATGTATGTACGTATACATGCATACTTACATATATATATATATATATATATATATATATATATATATAATAAATTATGGAGAAAAATACTGCAGGTAGCGCATGGATAACATGTAATAAAATGAGTCCCTCATCAGTGATTTGCCGACGATCATAGATATTTCATTGCATTAAAAATCATATACCTCACGTCGGTGCAATAATAACTAAAATAAGTTATTAGGACAATTAAAACGCGTAAAGCGAGTGAGACAGAAGAACAACAAAGAGTATAGCTAACCGTAGGGGAATGAAACAAGCTTCATAATTATTCTGTTTAGCATAAGCTAGGTGAATATATGAGCGCTTTAGAAAAAAGACCTTACACGAACGATGGCCATGTGAGAAGAGAGAAAAATAGCCTTCGTGTTGTACAGGATGAAATGAAGAGAGGAGAAACAGTGAGTGAGTGAAAGTGTGAGGAAGAGTTACCTGACATGACAGAGGGTGCGAAAGAAGGTAGGAAAAACAGAGAGAATGGGGGAGCAGTAAGAGAGAGAGAGTAAAACACAGAATCGCAGTTTGGGTAAATATATGTAATAAATTATGGAGAAAAATACTGCAGGTAGCGCATGGATAACATGTAATAAAATGAGTCCCTCATCAGTGATTTGCCGACGATCATAGATATTTCATTGCATTAAAAATCATATACCTCACGTCGGTGCAATAATAACTAAAATAAGTTATTAGGACAATTAAAACGCGTAAAGCGAGTGAGACAGGAGAACAACAAAGAGTAGAGCTAACCGTAGGGGAATGAAACAAGCTTCATAATTATTCTGTTTAGCATAAGCTAGGTGAATATATGAGCGTTTTAGAAAAAAGACCTTACACGAACGATGGCCATGTGAGCAGAGAGAAAAATAGCCTTCGTGGTATACAGGATGAAATGAAGAGAGGAGAAACAGTGAGTGAGTGAAAGTGTGAGGAAGAGTTAACTGACATGACAGAGGGGGCGAAAGAAGGTAGGAGAAACAGAGAGAATGGGGGAGCATATACATATATATATATATATATATATATATATATATATATATAATTAAGTTAAAAATGTACATCCATATATGTATACTGAAATACTAGTATGCATATGAATCAACACACATATACATATGTAGATGTACCAAGTCTTTCACTGGTTACTTTACTGTGAGTATCCAGCTATTCTGTATGTAAACACACAGACAAACCGGTTTTTAGAGTCATACTGGTTTTTGAGGAAACACGTTTCCTCTATTCTCCAGAAAGCCAGACAAGGAATATTGAACTAGTTTCGTTGTTGTTACAACTCATCAGCAATATTTACCTATCTACCGGCCTTTCTGGAGAATCGTAAAAGCACATATCGTTATATGCTTTTTCTATGAAAATTAGTAGTGGGCAGACTAATTTGCATAGAGTGTGAGTACGTACCGGTTCAACGGAGACGATAAAAACAAATAACGAAACGAAATTAAATTTCGTTTCGTTTGTAACTCACTTTTGTATGACTGACGCTTAAACAATTAAGTTAAAAATGTACATCCATATATGTATACTGAAATACTAGTATGCATATGAATACGTGTGTGTATTCATATGCATACTAGTATTTCAGTATACATATATGGATGTACATTTTTAACTTAATTGTTTAAGCGTCAGTCATACAAAAGTGAGTTACAAACGAAACGAAATTTAATTTCGTTTCGTTATTTGTTTTTATATATATATATATATATATATATATATATATATATATATATATATATATATATATATATATATACACACACATATATATATATACATATATATATATATAGAGCACCCAGCACTCACTGTAAATGAGGTTGGTGTTAGGAAGGGCATCCAACTGTAGAAATCAACCCAGAATCAGTTCCCGTCCCACTCTTGCAAGCAGGGAAAAGCGGACGTAAAATGAAATGAAAAAATGAAATGATATACATATATATATATATATATATATACATATATATATATAACACATATATGTCCTAGAAACGATCGTAAAATAATGAACTTTTTTTGTTTAATATAAGGAACTGTTTCTTTGTTTATTCATTATTTTTTTAATAATTTATCTTGACTCTGTATTCCGTTTATCTTTCACCGAAAGTGATTTTTTAATGCATCTCTTCTTTTCATGATATCCGGATTACATTGAGTTCTTCATACGGATTGGACACTACCGTAAACTTTTGGTAGATTTATCTACATATATATATATATATAAATATATATACATATATACTATACTAGACATGAAAAATGCGCAAGCTCAAAAGTGCCACAGAATGTTATAATAAACCTTCAAAAGTGTGGGACTAGAGTTGTTGCTAAAAAATATTGTAATCATTATATATCGTACATTCTGTGGCATCCTTTATAAAAATAGCTTAAACCAACGAAGCCTTTATTTTTACGCTATTTCACTTAGTTAATTCTTAGAGTGTAACATATAAAAATATGATTTACAACTATAAAATAAATTAATTAATATAATAACAGAGCTGCGGAGCTGAAATTTAGGAAATAATGGAGTATCGGATCCTGAGTTGGAGCCAGTCAATTTTTGGCCGACTCCGCAGCCCTGTATAATACATTTCATATTAAAGTTATTAATAAACCTATTTTACACTGCATGCAAATTACCATGAGATATTGATATTAGATATAAGATACAGCGCAATATCTACAGCTGTAAAAGTACGAAAGCGAAGTAATAATAAGTGGCTTAAGGTAATTCCAATATGAAAGTTTGTAGTGATAAAAATTTGATAATGCAATACGATTGTTAATATTATAGTTCTATGAAAATGTAACAATAGATAACTAAATTATTTTACTATTAGTATATTTAAGAAATTATCATTATAGATTTGATCGTTCATATAAGCATCATATTAATTTTCAACACAATTATTTTGTTACTATGAGTATATGATAATAATATTACGTAATTATTTATAGCTGTTATTACATTAAACATAGATGTATTTATTTTTATATGTTACACTCTAAGAATTAACTAAGTGAAATAGCGTAAAAATAAAGGCTTCGTTGGTTTAAGCTATTTTTATAAAGGATGCCACAGAATGTACGATATATAATGATTACAATATTTTTAGCAACAACTCTAGTTGAAGGTTTATTATAACATTCTGTGGCACTTTTGAGCTTGCGCATTTTTCATGTCTAGTTTAATATTTTTTTAGGGCAACGCTTGTAATAACTCTAGTTAAACAGGATATATATTAATAATAAATTATCGTTGTAATGTAATTAGATTATGTAATTGTTATTATAAATTATCTTATAAATATTAGTGTAAGATGTATAAAAATATTTTCAGACTTTTAATATAAACAACTACAAAAAACAATCAATATTAAATCAATATATTATACATAATAGAAAACATAAAATAAACAATACAAAAACAAAATATTTACATACAATTGCAATTATCAGTGTATATACATTTTCTTTATATTCCCTGAGCAAATTAATAAGATTTGTTTTTATTGTACATAATTTGATGACTTGTTGGAGTGTATTAAAAGATAGCAACAATTTGTGATTAAATTGTTATCTTAAGCAACTCACTTTTTAATAGTTGTTGGCTGAGCGAAATTGTAAAAGCCTATGAGCAAATATAAAAAAAAATACACAAACAACATTTCCTTGTGTTATTACAACATTAGATAAAATAATTGAGCAATGTCGTTATATTTTGCTCTTATTGCACATTAATAGTGTTTCTATTTTTCGGCACAAATCCATTACGGCAGTCCATTACTGGTACTTTATTTTATCGAATTAGTAAGTATGAAAGTCGAAGTTAACCTCGGCAGGATTTGAACTTAGAATGCAAAGGACCATAACAATACTGCAAAGCATGGTGTCTGACGCTCTACCAATACTTGTGTTGAGCTGGTCATTAATTTATGGTGGTCGTGCGTGGAGTAGAGCAATCGCTAGTTGAAATATTATGAACAAAACATTTTTATTTGCCGAAGAACATATTTTCAATACTGTTTGTGAATGTGACGAAGGAAATACATTCTGATATGGAACAGTGTACAAAGTGTGTCTGTGAATAACATAATGTTACCTCATGTTGTTGTCAAGACATAATGGATTTCGTATATCCAATTAGAAGATGAAACCTAGCCATCTCGGATTAGTTATATTTCATGCCATGTGTAAACGTGTTTGAGGATAGCAAAATATGCGTGTTTCTTGTCTGGAAACTTTCTGCTAAACTGATTGGTTTCGTTTTTGGCACTATACAATACTCATCCAACAGATAGCTGTATTGGATCCTTGATTGGTTAATATTTAGGTGAGGGTGCTTGATGCAGAGTTAGTGCAAAATGGATCAATGAGTGTAATAATAATAATGATAATAATAATGAAAATATTGTGTACAATGCTGAGGTGCACTACAACTCATCAAAAGTGCATATATAATACATAGGGTAATATAAAAACGTCAGGAAAAAAGAACAGTGCATGAGTCATGATATACACATATGTGCATGTGTATGGAAGGGGGACATCAGGTGTAGTTTTGGTGTATTTCGGAATGTATGATGGTTTTAAAGGATGCAGTGTGTCATCAGCTAACAACTGATGCAGGAAGTTTGTTCCATCCTTCAGCAACTCTGAGCATGAATAAATATTTCCTAAAGTCATGGGAGCTGTGTTGTTTTCTGACTTTGTAGGCATGTCCACGTGTTAGACACATGGAGATCAAAAAGGTGTTCGGGGTTGTTGTTGGTCGGATGGTTAATAACTTTGTGGGTGTTTACCAAGTCCATTGCCAGAGGGAAGCAAAATATTCAGGGTATGGTAGGTGTCTGATGGAGGGTATGCGCTTGGTTGCATGTCTCTGAACAGTTTCCAGGAGGTCAATGTTCTGAGCAAGATAGGGGTTCCAGACTGATGACGCGAACTCCAAGTGTATTCGTACCATAGATGTATACAGCTTTAAATAGATGGCTGGAGAGCAGCTAATGAAGGTCTTGCTGATTGATGCCAAGTCAATCTTAATAAATTGACTGATTTATCTGTTCACTACTGCTAATCCACCGCTGTTTGTACAATTTTTTAGATAATGTCAATTTGAGCTTGAATCATTGGCGTAATGAAATTTGAAAAGATTATAAGCAAATCTTTTTTAAAATACACAGACAACATTTAACTGTATCGTTGCAACATTAGATCTAATAATTGTTTCTACTTTAGGCACAAGGCCAGCAATTACCCAGTGCATTACTGGTACTTTATTTTATCTACCCCGTAAGGATGAAAGGCAAAGTCAACCTCGGCAGGATTTGAACTCAGATCGTAAAGGGACGTAACTATGCTGGAAAGCATGGCATCCGACCCTCTACCAATACTGCCAAAATAATGGAGCAACATTTGTGCAGAATTATTGTTTGTGCAATAAGATATTTGCAGATCTGTACTTGGTCTGCTCTTTAGCTAACTCGGTACGTTTAGAAGCTCTACGCTCGGCTTGCTTTTGAGATATAATAGCTGAATTTGCAGATCTATACATGGCCTGCTTGTTTGCCAACTCATACCGTTTTGAACATCTATACTTGGCCTGTTTTTGTGTTAATTTAGCAAAATTCACAGCTCTATAATCGGCCTGTTTTTGTCTCAACTTCTCCCGATTCCGCATCCGGTAAGCTGCTTTCACATCCAATTTAATACGCCCATCTAGATTATTAGCACAGGAATGTGAACAAGCTTGTGGGACCGCATCATTGTAAGTATATGAACTGCCTGCAACATCAAGACCCAATTCACAAGTGCAGCGTTGCTCATTCACATCGGCAGTGGGGACACCAAAATCAGTGACAGGTCTCGATTCACTCGCGAGATACATCACAGCTACACTATATATTTAAACATATATACAGTGATACCTCGCTACTTGGCGGTTCAACTATCGCGGATTCACGATTTCGCGCATTTTTAGAATATATATATGAACACCTAAAATTTTTCATTAAATCCATTAAAATATTAATAATAAACACAGTTCTAATCATACGCTATATATATATATATATATATATATATATATATATATATATATAAATATAAGTAATTAATACCGTATAAATGGTACAAAGACTGTTTATGTAAAATGTATTTCTCAACAGAGTATTGAATACTTAGGAGAAATTCAAAACGAAGAGTGATAAAATTTCAAGCAAAGAGTTTAATTAGGTAATGACTTACAAATTTGTTTCAGTATATAGACAAAGCCTGAAGCGCTAATTATAATAATTAGTTAATAATATTATATTAAAGATATACTGAAACAAATTTGTAAGTCATTACCTAATTAAACTCTTTGCTTGAAATGTTATCATTCTTTGTTGAGAGAGAGAGAGAGATTTATCTAGTCCTTCGCTCAAGATTAATCTATAAGTTTAGATGTCTGCCTTCGTTTAAGTAAATATTACAGTAAGATTTTTAATATAAACAACTACAAAAAACAATTAATATTAAAACGAAAAAATTATCAATGATAAAAGAAGCGGATGCAACTTTTTTTTTTATAAAGTTATATTCCTGTTTCTTTAAAGAACATTTCATTTTTGTTCTATTGTAGGCGAAATAATGCAATGGTTTAATAGGGAAGATATAACTTACCAATTATGTCTCTAACCGTGTAACGCTTTTTAAGTAGATAACTACAATTGAAAATACTAAAGAAATGGAACCAACAATTCAATTTGAAAGTCGTCTACTTATAGTGACAGTGTATTACTGGTACTTTATTTTATCGACCCCGTAACGATGAAAGGCAAATGCTTAAAATTTAAATTGCCTTAATTCTATCGTCTGCTGTTTCATTAAAGGGAGATTCTCGTCTGTATTTAATTCTATCGTCTACTGTTCCACTAAACAGATATACCTCCACTATCGTCTCTATTTATACATTTTAACTTATAACTTATACACATTTGATTTGAAATATTTTATCTAGTCCCCCCTCTCAATATTATGATGATTTCTTTCGAATGAAACAGTTCTAGTCCTGTAGAAGCCATTTATATATATAATTGAACTGAGTTAAAAATTCACAATATTTATAATTAAATAAGCTCATATATATATGTGTGTATTTATCTGTTTATTGTATTATATATAATGTGTGTATATACAGGATGTCCCCCAAAAATATATACACACTTCAACAGCATTCTAATAACTATTGCCTGTACAGGTAATCAAAGTGTCAATCGAATGTTAGTTTCGTGTTTTAACAGTACAAATTTACAATACACACATAAAACCAGTGTATATACATACATGAGTGTGTATACACATACATGAATGTGTATATACAATATATATGTATATATATATAGACACATATATTCACGGTGCAACGGAACATTAAAATATAGATGCGGGAGGGGGGTGTATATATAGGGGCGCTGGGGATAAAGGAGTGTAAAGCGTGTGTAATTGATATATTGAAGGAGAGGAGCGTGCAGCGATAGAGTAACAAATATATAGAGAGGGGGAGAGATGGTATTGAAGGGGAGGAGTGCAAAGAGTAAGAGAGATATATATAGAGACGGAACAGATAGAGAGAAACAGGCGTAAGTAACAGTGGAAGAGATATATAGAGAGGGGGAAATGTGTTATTGAAGGGGAGGAGTGTAAAGCGAAAGCGTAAGATATATATAGAGAGAGGGGGAATAGTATATATATATATATATATATATATATATATATATATATATATCAACACTTACTCTGATTGGTTGAAAATTAGCCAATGACATACGATCACCACCACCACGGCTATCCCCGAAAAATTTATGAAGAAGTTAGGCATATATGTTAGAACACGAAAAGTGAACATTCTGTTGTTTCACACTTTTCGTGTTCTAACAGATTATATTTTGAGAATAAACTCTCAGTCGTTTACAATAATCCAGCTCCAAGAAAAGGGGCATTTCCGAGCAGTTAAATACATTATATATATATATATATATACATATATATATATATACATATATATATATATATACATATTATATATATATACACATATATATATATACATATATATATACATATATATATATATATATATATATATATATATATATATATATATATATATATATATATATATATATATATATATTATTAAAATAACAGATTAAAGTTTAAGCAAAGAATCGCTGCTTTCACCCTTAACGGGATCTTCTGAAACTAACAAAGTCAATCTGTAAACGCAGAACTGGATATTTCAAAAAACGTTGCAACCGGAGGAAGACAGGAAGACGATACTTTGGTTCGTGGAAACGTTCGCTGGCTAAGAACGGGAAAAAACGAATATAATACGTCATTAATAGGAGCGGTGAAAAGCAATTACGCGCAAAGACAGAACCACGTTTATGGTATAAAAGAGGTCGTAGACTAATGTTCTCTTAGGTGGTGCATAGAGACGTTCTCTGGCAATGAACGAAAAAACGAAGATACTACGTCATATGTGGAGCGTGGAGAACAATAGCACGCAAAGACAAAACCACGTAAATGGTATAGCAGAAGTCGTAGACTAAATTCTAACTAGGAGACCGAATGAATCTCCGTTACAGAGTTAAGAACAAAGTAAATAAATACAATACAGAAGTAATAGAAATAAATAAATACAAACACGCAAACAAATACGTACATACACAAGCATACGCAAAAACTTACCATAGGTAAACAAAACCACGCACATATAAATATGTGTGTGTGTGTAAGCGTGTCTACAAATAAATAAATAATTACATAAACGTATATAAATAAATAAATACGTATATAACAAGCGCACACACATACCTACAAATAAATACACGAATGTTCGGAGACGTAAGTCAACCAAAACATGAAGTACACATATACACACGCCCTACATACGTACGAACCTGCATACTCACACAGACGCAAAACTCCCGTATACACATAGCCAAACCATATGTACCAGAAATATAAAAAAATGTATACGCCATAACAATCAAATATACGTACGCGAAGGTATACGTACCTTCACAAAACATACGGATAATATATACTTACCTATGCAAATAAGTAAAGGTATAAACAAACATATACTTAGCTCCCACATCGAGACGTAAAATATCCACGTATAGATAGAACTATCCGTTAGGGTATAACGTGGGGCTGTAATACAGGAAAGTTTTGTGCAATTTATGTTTACAAGCCGAAATTGCCTCAGATTTTTTGTTTAAGATGTGGTCTGTGGTGTAGAGTATTTCCAGGGCCTCAGCGGCGCAGAGGTCACATGGTCTTTTATTTCCGTTATACAATCTAGCCCTAGCTAGGATCTCCCAGTGTAACTTATATTGGGTGTGGTTGTCTTTTAGACTCCAGATATAAGCTGAAAGTGACGTCATATTCCTTCTAAGAGGGTAACGAAAAGAATGGGTATGCATGTAAAGACGCTGCTTGAATCTATTGACGGTTAACCCTATGTAGGCCCTACGGGACGTGGGTGATACAACCTTATTACATATATATATATATATATATATATATATATATATATATATATATATATATATATATATATATATATATATATATATATATATATATATATATATATATATATATATATGCACATCTGAGTAAGGAGGGCAGTGAAGATCCTTGCTGGTACTTCCATAACAACACCAACCGAAATGGAAGACTACTGAGAGACACCCTGCTGGAGGCGAACTTGATGGCAACCAACCTAAGGTTTGGGAAGAATCTGGGGAAGATGTGGACCTACATCTCAGATATGCACCTGTCCAAGTCCCAGATTGATTTCATTCTGGTGAGGAAAAAGTGGCGGAATAGTGTTCTGAACACGGAACCATACAGCTATTTCAGTACACTGGGTAGTGACCACCGGCTTGTTATGAGTGAGGTCCGCGTGAGCTTAAGAAAGAGCAAGGCTCAGCCCCGGAGAACAATCTATGACTGGGGAGCTTTCAAGGAAGATGATAAGCTACAGGAGAGGTTCACAGTGGAAGTGAGAAACAGGTTTAGTGCTCTGTGTGGAGAGTCAGAGGAGAGAGAGATTGGATGGACTGAGGAGAGTGTGACGAGGAGGTACGGGCACTTCACCAATGCAGTGGCGAAAGCAAGTGAAACCCTGGTGCCGAGGAAAAAGAACAAAGGGAAGCACGTCAGCTCTGCAAACCCAAAAGTGTGTGCAGCCAGAGAACACCTGAAAGCTGCCAGGGACCAATTCTATGCTGATCCTACAGAGGAGAGGATGGAGACTGTGGAGGTGATGAGGGAAGAGCTCTGTACCGCTTACACTGAGGTCAGAGAGGAGGCACTGATAGAGAAGATCAGAAGTGTGGAGAGAGCGGTTGACAGATCTGGATGTAAGGAGAGCTGGATGATCATCAACGAGATCACAGGGAGGAAGAAAAGGTGTTCGAGTCAGATCCAGGGAACGGGGCCCGAGGATAGGAAGAGGAAATGGCTAGACCATTTTAGGACCCTACTAGGAGAGCCACCCTCCACAGCCCAGAGCAGTGGGGAGATCAGGCGGCTGTTTGAGGAACTGGATGTTGAGACAGAGCCCTTCACCAGAGAGGAGCTTCAGAGAGCCAAGAAGAAGATCAAGGAGGGCAAGGCTCATGGTGAGGATGGAGTGGCATCAGAGGTGATGAAGAGGTATGATTTTGATGATATCATCCTGGGGTTCTGTAACGGGGCACTGGAGAAAGGAGTTGCCCCGAATCAGTGGAGGATCAGTAACATCGTCCCAGTGCCAAAGAAGGGAGATCTCTCTAACACCAACAACTACCGGGGGATCTCACTGACGTCACTTGTGGCAAAGACCCTCAACAGGATGATTCTTAACAGGATCCAGCCTGAGATGGAGAAGAAGCTCAGGGACAACCAGAACGGCTTCAGAGAGGGTAGATCAACCACCAGTCACATCCTGATGCTGAGGAGGATATTAGAGGGAGCTAGAGCAAAGTGCCTTCCTGCGGTCATGGTTTTCATTGACTTTAGGAAGGCCTTTGATTCTGTGGACCGTTACTGCCTGATGAAGATCTTACAGGCTTATGGAATCCCCAAGAGGATAGTGGACCTGATATCACTGCTCTACACCAACACCAAAGCCCAAGTCATTACACCTGATGGGATGACAGAGTTCTTTGAGATACTGGCTGGAGTGCTCCAGGGAGATACATTGGCTCCCTACCTTTTTATCATCGTAGTGGACTATTGTATGCGCCTTGCACTGGAGAAATACCAGGACACTGGCTTTACTGTAGCACCGGCTCAGAGCAGGAGAGTTGGGGCGAAAAAGGTATCGGATGCTGAATTTGCCGACGACATAGTTTTGGTGACAAATACAGTGAAGGAGGCAGAGGATTTGATGCGGGAGGTTGAGACTGTGTCGATGAGTGTGGGGCTGAGAATGAATGAGACTAAAACAAAATATCTGGTGGAGAATGTTGAGAAGCCAGAGGGGATCACTAATGTAGGCAGGAAGCCGCTGGAATTGGTTGAGGACTTCCTGTAGTTGGGAGCAAAGATTGGGAATACGGAAGATGATGTGGTTGGGAGGAAAAGCAAGGCCTGGGCGGCGTGTCACAGCTTGAGATCGGTGTGGAAGTCGGACCTTCGTAGAGACCTGAAAATCCGCCTCTTCATTGCTGTAGTGGAGTCTGTGCTGCTGTATGGGTCTGAGACTTGGACACTGACCAAGAGACTCACTCAGATGGTGGATGGGTGCTACACGAGAATGCTGAGGATGGCTCTGAACATTAATCAGTATACACTGAGGATGAAAAACTCAGAGCTGTATGGGAGCATCCCAAAAGTCAGCTCAAAAGTGACACAGAGGAGACTGAGGTTGGCTGGACATGCTCACCGACATCCAGAGTTGACATTGCACTCAGTGCTCCTTTGGGAGCCCCTACATGGACACATTAGAAGAGGAAGACCAAGGTTAACATATGTTGATGCCCTAAGGACAGACACTGGTCTGTTGGAGATGCAGGATATGGCAGCGATAATGAGGGACAGAGACCGCTGGAGAGAACTCGTCCATGGATCTCGGGAATTTTACCCGCCTTAGATATACATATATATATATATATATATATATATATATATATATATACATATATATATATATATATATATATATATATATATATATATATATATATATACATATATATATATGTATATACATATATATATACATATATATATATATATATATATATATATATATATATATATATATATATATATATATATATATACATATATATATATATATATAATATATACATATATATATATATATATATATACATATATATATATATATATATATATATATATATATATACATATATATATATATATACATATATATATATATACATATATTTATATATATATATACATATATATATATATATATATATATATATATATATATATATATATATATATATATATATATATATATATATATATATATATATATATACATATATTTATATATACATATATATATATATATATATATATATATATATATATATATATATATATATGCACATCTGAGTAAGGAGGGCAGTGAAGATCCTTGCTGGTACTTCCATAACAACACCAACCGAAATGGAAGACTACTGAGAGACACCCTGCTGGAGGCGAACTTGATTGCAACCAACCTAAGGTTTGGGAAGAATCTGGGGAAGATGTGGACCTACATCTCAGATATGCACCTGTCCAAGTCCCAGATTGATTTCATTCTGG
Organism: Eledone cirrhosa; assembly: GCA_964016885.1. NCBI lineage: Eukaryota > Metazoa > Mollusca > Cephalopoda > Octopoda > Eledonidae > Eledone > Eledone cirrhosa. Next base: position 437,935,512 of record OZ024740.1, on the reverse strand, counting down.
TGAGGAAAAAGTGGCGGAATAGTGTTCTGAACACGGAACCATACAGCTATTTCAGTACACTGGGTAGTGACCACCGGCTTGTTATGAGTGAGGTCCGCGTGAGCTTAAGAAAGAGCAAGGCTCAGCCCCGGAGAACAATCTATGACTGGGGAGCTTTCAAGGAAGATGATAAGCTACAGGAGAGGTTCACAGTGGAAGTGAGAAACAGGTTTAGTGCTCTGTGTGGAGAGTCAGAGGAGAGAGAGATTGGATGGACTGAGGAGAGTGTGACGAGGAGGTACGGGCACTTCACCAATGCAGTGGCGAAAGCAAGTGAAACCCTGGTGCCGAGGAAAAAGAACAAAGGGAAGCACGTCAGCTCTGCAAACCCAAAAGTGTGTGCAGCCAGAGAACACCTGAAAGCTGCCAGGGACCAATTCTATGCTGATCCTACAGAGGAGAGGATGGAGACTGTGGAGGTGATGAGGGAAGAGCTCTGTACCGCTTACATTGAGGTCAGAGAGGAGGCACTGATAAAGAAGATCAGAAGTGTGGAGAGAGCGGTTGACAGATCTGGATGTAAGGAGAGCTGGATGATCATCAACGAGATCACAGGGAGGAAGAAAAGGTGTTCGAGTCAGATCCAGGGAACGGGGCCCGAGGATAGGAAGAGGAAATGGCTAGACCATTTTAGGACCCTACTAGGAGAGCCACCCTCCACAGCCCAGAGCAGTGGGGAGATCAGGCGGCTGTTTGAGGAACTGGATGTTGAGACAGAGCCCTTCACCAGAGAGGAGCTTCAGAGAGCCAAGAAGAAGATCAAGGAGGGCAAGGCTCATGGAGAGGATGGAGTGGCATCAGAGGTGATGAAGAGGTATGATTTTGATGATATCATCCTGGGGTTCTGTAACGGGGCACTGGAGAAAGGAGTTGCCCCGAATCAGTGGAGGATCAGTAACATCGTCCCAGTGCCAAAGAAGGGAGATCTCTCTAACACCAACAACTACCGGGGGATCTCACTGACGTCACTTGTGGCAAAGACCCTCAACAGGATGATTCTTAACAGGATCCAGCCTGAGATGGAGAAGAAGCTCAGGGACAACCAGAACGGCTTCAGAGAGGGTAGATCAACCACCAGTCACATCCTGATGCTGAGGGGGATATTAGAGGGAGCTAGAGCAAAGTGCCTTCCTGCGGTCATGGTTTTCATTGACTTTAGGAAGGCCTTTGATTCTGTGGACCGTTACTGCCTGATGAAGATCTTACAGGCTTATGGAATCCCCAAGAGGATAGTGGACCTGATATCACTGCTCTACACCAACACCAAAGCCCAAGTCATTACACCTGATGGGATGACAGAGTTCTTTGAGATACTGGCTGGAGTGCTCCAGGGAGATACATTGGCTCCCTACCTTTTTATCATCGTAGTGGACTATTGTATGCGCCTTGCACTGGAGAAATACCAGGACACTGGCTTTACTGTAGCACCGGCTCAGAGCAGGAGAGTTGGGGCGAAAAAGGTATCGGATGCTGAATTTGCCGACGACATAGTTTTGGTGACAAATACAGTGAAGGAGGCAGAGGATTTGATGCGGGAGGTTGAGACTGTGTCGATGAGTGTGGGGCTGAGAATGAATGAGACTAAAACAAAATATCTGGTGGAGAATGTTGAGAAGCCAGAGGGGATCACTAATGTAGGCAGGAAGCCGCTGGAATTGGTTGAGGACTTCCTGTAGTTGGGAGCAAAGATTGGGAATACGGAAGATGATGTGGTTGGGAGGAAAAGCAAGGCCTGGGCGGCGTGTCACAGCTTGAGATCGGTGTGGAAGTCGGACCTTCGTAGAGACCTGAAAATCCGCCTCTTCATTGCTGTAGTGGAGTCTGTGCTGCTGTATGGGTCTGAGACTTGGACACTGACCAAGAGACTCACTCAGATGGTGGATGGGTGCTACACGAGAATGCTGAGGATGGCTCTGAACATTAATCAGTATACACTGAGGATGAAAAACTCAGAGCTGTATGGGAGCATCCCAAAAGTCAGCTCAAAAGTGACACAGAGGAGACTGAGGTTGGCTGGACATGCTCACCGACATCCAGAGTTGACATTGCACTCAGTGCTCCTTTGGGAGCCCCTACATGGACACATTAGAAGAGGAAGACCAAGGTTAACATATGTTGATGCCCTAAGGACAGACACTGGTCTGTTGGAGATGCAGGATATGGCAGCGATAATGAGGGACAGAGACCGCTGGAGAGAACTCGTCCATGGATCTCGGGAATTTTACCCGCCTTAGATATATATATATATATATATATATATATATATATATATATATATATATACATATATATATATATATATATATATATATATATATATATATATATATATATATATATATATATATATATGTATATACATATATATATACATATATATATATATACATATACATATATACATATATATATATACATATATATATATATATACATACTTCATCATCATCATCATCATCATCATCATTATCTTACGTCCGCTTTTCCCTGCTTGCAAGGGTGGGACGGGTCTTATTCAGCACAGCATCTCTCCACTCGTCACGGTCCTACGTCATCTCCACCGTGAGCTTCAATGATCTGAGGTCTGTTCTCACCACCTCCGCCCATGTTTTTCGTGGTCTACCTCTACCACGTCTTCCTTCAACTGGCATTTCCTGACACTTCTTCACCCATCGGTCATCCTCCATGCGCATCACATGTCCATACCACCTTAGTCTCCTCTCCCGTACACTACATTCTATCCCTCTCAGACAGTTTCTCTCTCAACACATTTATGCTGGGTCGTTCACGCACATTTACACTGCACATCCAACGGAACATGCTTGCCTCATTTCTCTCCAGCCGTCGCATATCCTCTGCAGTTGCTGCCCATGTCTCACTACCATGCAGCATCGCGCTCCTCACACAGGCATCATACAACCGGCCTTTCGTTCGCAGTGAGAAACCCTTCTTCGTCAACAGAGGAAGCAGCTCCCTAAACTTCTTCCAACCCGTCCTTATTCTAGATACTATGGCCTCGGAACACCCTCCTCCCATGCTAATCTGATCTCCTAGGTACCGGAAGCTATCCACCACTTCTATAGCGCCCTCCTGCATTTGAAAAATGTGTCTATCAATGTGACTTCTACTGTCTAATTTCCCTGTACATCTACTGCATACATATTTCTCCCTACCTGTTGGTTTGCCTGCTATCCCGCTACAACTCTTGTGTACCCAGGATCTGTATTGCGTGCATTTTATAGAATTTATGCCAGTTCCTTTTCTGCATATCGAACATGGCCATTTCCCTGACGGAATCAGAATTTTGTCCTCTTTTCTACTCATCAACACTTTTGTCTTAGCTAGGTTCACTCTAAGTCCTCTTGCTTCCAACTGCTGTTTCCATAGCCAGAATTTATTCTCTAGCTCCTCTACTGATTCTGCTATAAGAACCAGATCGTCAGCATAGAGAAGTTCCCATGGACAGCTAGTCTTAAACTCCTCTGTTATGGCTTGGAGGACTATAATGAACAAGAGCGGGCTGAGGACTGAACCTTGATGTACTCCTACTTGTATCTGGAATTCCTCACTAAACTCCATTCCTACCCTGACTTTACTGAGAGTACCTCTGTACAAACTTTTCACTGTCCTCACAAGCCATTCCTCAACACCTAGCTTCCTTAGGGACCACCAGATGACAGATCGGGGTACCCTATCAAAGGCCTTCTCTAGGTCAACAAAGGCTAAGTATAGTGGCTTATATTTCTCTAAGAACCTCTCTTGCAATTGTCTCACAAAGAAGAGGCATCTGTTGTACTCTTCCCAGGCACAAAACCAAACTGCATCTCATCTAGTTTGACCCTTTCTCTAATTAGTTGTGCTAATATCCTTTCTGCCACTTTCATAACCTGATCTATCAGTTTTATACCCCTATAATTGCTCCTCTCCAGAGCATCCCCTTTACCTTTTGTAGCAATTTATGAGAATACTGCTGCACCAGTCTTTGGGTATGACACCACCATATATAGCCTGATTGATGATGCGTGCAAACAGTTTAGTGCCTACGGCCTCTGATGCCTTCAGCATCTCAGCAACTATTCCCGATGGTCCAGCAGCCTTACCATTTTTCATTTCCCCAATCACCTCTTGGACTCTATATTCGTCAATCTCAATAGCTGGTCCCTCTGTCGGATCTACTAAGGGTAATTTTTCTCTCTGCCATTCGTTCTCCACATTCATCAGTCTCTCATAATGACATTTCCAGGCCTCCTTTTTCTGATCATTCGTGACACTAAGTACACCGGCATCATCCCGGACACATTTATCTCCAACAATATCCTGATTTGCATTGACACACTGGCTTGCAATGTGGAACACCGCACGCCTCTGATCTTCCCGTCGCAGAACATTGGCAAACCTCCTACTCTCCGCCTCCCTGCGTGCTAAGTACACCTGACGTCTAGCTTCTCTCTTAGTGGCTGTATATTCTTGCCTACTCCCACCCTTTTTCCAAGTCTTCCATGCTAGTCTTTTGTCTCTAATGGCCTTATCTACTGTGCTGTTCCACCACCAGGTCACTCTCTGTCTGGTTGGAACTCTGCTCCAGCCACAAGTTTCATCAGTAGCCTGCAGCAAGTTGTCATGTAAGAAATTCCAGTTATTATCTATGTCATACGTCTCTAAATCGTCTTCTTTTTCGTCATATACATCTTGAAGGGCTTTCCTAAATTTGTATTTTAGTGAAAGGTCTTTTAGCTTCCAGACCTTTCTTCTCCACACCTTCCTATATGTCTCATTCCATCTCTTGCTTACTGAAATATCACTAACAACTAACCTATGCTGTGGGGTACATTCTTCCCCAGGGTATGCCTTGGTATTAGACACTATCTGCCTGTCCCGCTGCCTAACTAGTAAGAAGTCAATCTGACTTATGTGCTCACCAGATTTGTAGGTTATTAGGTGATTGGCAGGTTTCTGGAAGTTTGTGTTGCAAATAGTCAAAATTGCATCACAAAATTCAAGAAGTCTCACTCCTTCTTCATTTCTTGAGCCGTAACCGTGACCACCATGTACCCCAGTGTAACCATCCTGGAGCTGTCCAACATGACCATTGAAGTCTCCTGCTAGCATAACGATGTCTCCGTCGTCTGTCATTGCGGTTGTTTGTAAAAGTTTGTATTATTGTAAAATTTTTTATTTCTTGTCCAATTCTTTAAAGTTTTATCTTAGTTTCTTGTCCTATTCTTTTAAAGTTTTATCTTAGTTTCTTGTCCTATTCTTTTAAAGTTTTATTTTAGTTTCTTGTCCTGTATTTTTAAAGGTTTATATTCCAACAATATTACTTTTTTTTGCTGTACGCATTTTTCTATCTGATCTACTATTTTTTAAGATAATGCAAGCAACAACTATCTAATAATTAAATGATCATAGTGAATTACTGACAAGTGATTGACATTTTAAAGTTCTTTTGAGTATAATTGCAATCTAGTTGAGGCAACTGGCTTAATGACAAAGCTAGTAAATCATGAATGCATTTGAGATGATTAGTGCATAATAGTGAATTGGTGAAACTTGTGAATTTCAATGGTGTTACAATAATAGATGTAAGTTATATAGTAGTAATACTTTATCATTTTAACTTTTTAGAATGGACAAAAACCCATGCAAAGAAATGACTTTGACTGCAGTGATTCTCTCCAATTTACTTACAAAGCAAAACGTGGTCAAATACCTTATCATCTCTGATAAAATGCCCATTGAATCACTGAAAATCGGATGCATGGAATTCCTCATAAAATGCACCTATGAATCGGAAGCCATCACATATATCAATGGATATAGGGAGTTGTTCACACTGGAAGACCATCACTTCATTTGTGACTTCATCAGTTATCGCCACGATTATCTCAGACACCCAATGCCATTGATGAGAGGTGATCTAATGTGTGAGCATGTAACTAATCTTATAGAAGTTGTTATCGACCACCTGGCTTTTAGTGACATTTGACTGATTTGACTGATAATGATGTATTTTTAAAAAGTATGTGTACATTCTTGTTACTATTTTAAGGCAATGCAAGCAACAACTATTTAATAAAATTTAAATTTAAAAATGACCATTGTGCATTACTAGTATGATGACATTTTATTAAGTCACAAAATTAGTCAGTCAGCCATAGAACAAGGATCAGGTGGCAAAAACATTGGCAAAAATTTGTGTCAATTTAAGATTTCCAACATTGTTCAAATGAATCATATCTGGTTTGAAGTCAGATTTGTCAAATTTTGACCAATTTTCAATGTTGTGAAGATTGGGCAAGTTCAATTTTTGAATCATTTCTTTCATGCAGTAATTAAACTTTTCCAAACGAGAATTTCTCTTGCCCAAGTCATTTTTATTTTCAATTACACTTTGTGGACGTGGAATTACACCACTGTAGAAAATGGGTGTACAGTGGTGCTTTTCCGCTATTTTCTGTAGCCTTGCAAAGAGACTCTTCCCCTGTTTTTCCGGTTTTGTGCCTCGAATGGGCACTTTGTCCTTAATTTACAAATAAATGATTAATAAAAAATACTTGGGCAAAAATTATTGTATTACTTTGCACAGCTTTGTAGTGCCAACGGTGCGACGAGGATTCAGATCATTAGAGCCGACATGAACCACCAATACTTTCACAAAAGGACAACAGATAACAATGTTGGCGATTAACATTACCTGGCCCTGACGGGCCCCAGGTATACAAAATATCTAAGTATTTTTGTTGGTATGATAAGTAAATACATTTGAATTAATATTTTTATACCTTCTGGTCATTCGATTTCGCCACATTTCTAATTATGGATTTGTAAAAACTGGCATGAATGTGAATTTGATCAGTCCAATTGCCCGATTTTAGTGAAAAGTTTTGATTCGAAATGGAAATACTCCATTTCCGTGCCATGGAAAAAATGAATAAGCCCATCAAAAAGCCGCGAAACATCATTTTTAATTAAGCCAAATTAGTGGATGCAAATCTCAGAAAATATTGTACACTATTCGCACCTATCGCACTATTCGCACCTATCGGTACAAAAAATCGCACGACTGTTAATAATACTAGAAGTGCAAACTATCTGTTGAATACCTGGTATATGAAGAGCAACCGATACGATCGGTCGGCGATCGGTCTTGAAGAAGAATGAAGAATGAAGTGAAATTTTGGTCTGGTTGTTGTCATCGGTGTTTCGCAGAGATGCCGGCACGAACAAAGGTGTCAGTGACACAAAGTTGTCCGCTTGAACAAAGGTGTCGGTCCGACAAAGGTGTCAGTCAGACAGCCAGTCAGACAGTGTCACAGTCGGTGCGACAAAGCGATCGATGCAATTAAAAAAAATTTAACTCACATGTGTACCTATATTTTCGCAAACTATTGATAGATTGGTACAAAAAATAGCTTTGATAATAAACATAAATTTTTAACGAAGTATTTAAAAAGCATTTTAGCAGTGAAAAGTGAAGTAATGTTTCACACTGACGCAAGTAGGGCCGTTCAGAAATGACGTAGTCAATTAGGAGGAGGGGATTCGGCGATTTGACTACATTTGACTAACGTAATGACAATCACAAGAGTTCCGCCGAAAAAAATTCGTCATTTCTGGATTACCTCCCCTAGCGTCACGCTTACTACTCACTCACTTGAACACAAGATTTATCAGCAAACTTTGATTCTAAACTTTTTCCAGCTGGACCAAATTTCTAGATTTTTAAGCCAAAAGATGCGTAGTGATCTACTGTTCATGCTCATATAAGTTTTATCTCAGTTAAATAAAGTAGAGCCGCGCTGTACTGTCGTAAACAGACGATTGCCAACGAAAACACGACCACAACAATATTACTAAACGGACTACCGTCCGTTTAGGATATATATATATACATATATACATATATATATATACATATATATATATATACACATATATATATATACATACACATATATATATATATATACATATATATATATTTACATATATATATATACATATATATATATATAAACATATATATATATACATATATATACATACATATACATACATATATATATATACATACATATATATATATACATACATATATATACATACATATATATACATATACATATATATATATACATATATATGTATATATATACATATATATACATACATAGTAATAATAATAAATTTGAAGACTAAAATCCAAAGAGGGCTCGATAAGGATAAATATATATCAAATATATAAGAACCGTAGAGCAAGTATTTATTAAAATAACAGATTAAAGTTTAAGCAAAGAATCGCTGCTTTCACCCTTAACGGGATCTTCTGAAACTAACTAAGTCAATCTGTAAACGCAGAAGTGGATATTTCAAAAAACGTTGCAACCGGAGGAAGACAGGAAGACGATACTTTATGGTGGCTGCCAACTCGTTTTCGAGTACGGCCACTACTTTATATCCATGTAGGAGAACCCCTACCGATGCGCTGAACGAGTGTGACTTTTTAGTCCAGCCAGCGACTTGAAAACTCTGGTACAAACACTACACTTGTGACAATTATTGACACATAGTGCTGGGCTCATGTTACCATATGACGACAAGTGTAGAGAGATCTCCAGATATAAAGCAATGCCTGTGCCGTGAAGCTTTTATAGTGAGCAAAGCCAGTCCCACTCTCTTAACCAAGATGATATTTACCAAAAAGAAGAACAAGTCAACATCATTGGATACTATCAGGGTTGCAGGTGTTATATCAGAGTTTTCCTTCTCCTAGAATTCTGCCTTGACAATGGCTAAGGGGTCATCTCTCCCTGTGATTTTTGGATGGCCATTGACTCTTAAGAGCTCATTTGCCCTTTGACAGGTTTTGTTTTTAGTCCTGCAGGATGTCCAAAGTCACCCTCCTCACCCAGAAACCTTGGTGGGGGTTGCCAGTTTAGTCGCCAACGATCCGACCATGGGACAGGTTGTACTGGAATACATGTTACCAGTAGCACCAACTGGTGACCTGACACACATATATATATACATATATATATACATACATATATATATATAAACATATATATATATATACATATATATATATATATATACATATATATATACATACATATATATATATAAACATATATATATACATATATATATATATATATATATATATATATATATATATATATATATATATATATATATATATATATATAAATACATATACGTTATTCCGGGTTGAGTCGGAGGTAACCACAGTAAGTAAGGTACTCAATACATTGCAGAGTATAAAAGTTTTAATATAGATGAGATTCTACAGGACTAGAACTGTTTCATTCTTTAGAAATCATCAGGAATGTGGGTATTAAAAAATAAGTATGGTATTTATAGGTCTCTTCAGGTGGTAGGAGAGGGTAGGGAGTGGGATGGTTGTAGGTCATTGGTTGATAGAAAAGGGAATTCATTAAAAGCTAATTCTTCAAAGCTATAGTTTATTTTTAGAGTAACTTGTTTATAGAATTCTTTCTGCCTTTGTTACTCTAAAAATAAACTGACAAAGGAACACTGACAAAGGAACGCTGTACTAGTTTCAAGCTTATTAGCTATCGTCAGCAACGTATACCTTTTTTTCCGTTTATTGTTTTCGGTGCACCCGGCCGATTAACCCACTCGATATGCAAATTGGGCTACTCAGCCGTTAATATGCATAAGGTAAGTATATACGTTCAACAATCTGGCAGGAAGGTATACGTTGCTGACGATAGCTAATAAGCTTGAAATTAGTACAGCGTTCCTTTGTCAGTGTTGAACAAACGAGAAACGATGGTTTCTGGACACTACGGCTTAATATGGGATGTTTGTTCTGGTTTTACATGAAAAGCCCCCAAAAAAACTCATCTGGCTCCTAAAAGAAGGAAGAATCTTTGGTGAGCTTAGTGCTTGGATGACCACTATTGAGTGGCAGAAGAGAGGTATCCTCACTCTCACTCATTAATCTGGTGCAAGGAGAAGATAAGACCAGATGATGTTGATAAGATCATTTCAGCAGAGTTTCCTGACAAAGGTGGTGATCCAGAGCTCTTTGAAACCATCAAGTCCAAACTCATTCATGGTCCATGTGGAGTCATCAATCCAGCCTCTCCCTGCATGAAAGATAAAAAATGCAGCAAATATTATCCTAGAGTTTTTATTCGGGAAACTCGGACTGATAATAATGGATACCCCCTTTATCGTAGGCATAGACCAGAACATGGAGGCAATACTGCAAGCCTAACAGTTCTAGGAGATGAGCTGACCATAAACAATCAGTGGGTCGCCCCACACAACAAATTGTTGTGTAAACTTTTAAAAGCTCATATCAATGTTGAGTATTGCAGCTCCGTCAAGGCAATCCTATATGTCACAAAATATATCAACAAGGGCAGTGACATGGCTACCTTTATTACTGACAAAGAACTCAATGATGGTGGGCTGGATGAGGTGAAACGGTATCAAACAGGTCGATACATCTCCAGCAATGAAGCTATCTGGCGAATCTTTGGATTTGATATCCATCAACGCCACCCAACAGTGGTCAACCTCGCAGTCCATCTGGAAAATGTACAGAGAGTGTACTTCACTGATATCACTGCTCATCAGTTGGCACAAGCATCACATGACACTACACTAACTGCTTTATTTAAACTCTGCCAGAATGATGAATTTGTTCGATCCCTCCTATATGCTGAAATCCCAACATACTACACCTGTACCAATTGCAAGGCCTGCAATCGAAGAAAGCAGGGTCATTCAGTGGAAGGTCATGAAGTCAAGTCAAGTGATGCTATTGGGCGTGTTGACAATGTCCATCCCAACAACAGAGAATATTTTTATTTATGGTTACTTCTGCATACTGTTCGAGGACCAACATCATTGGAGGATCTTAGGTGCTTCAGAGGAAGGGAGTGCTCAACATACCAAGAAGCATGTAAACAGGATGGAACTCCTGCATGACAATGGACTCTGGAAAAAGTGCCTAGAAGAAGCAGCAATCACTCAAGTAGCCAGTCAAATAAGACAATTATTTGCTATTATGCTCACAGCATGTGGAATTTGATGAAGTTCATCTACTCTGGCAGGAATACAAAAACAATATGTTGGACAACTATCTACACCTAGCCCGAAGACATCATGGCAATATGTATATGGAATATACCCCCAGGATTTACAATCAAGCTCTCTGTGACCTGTCCCATCGAGTTCAGGCAATGAATAGCACATTAGCTAACTGCGGGATGCCAGAGCCAGATGAAGAAATGGAGGTAGCACAAGACATTTTTCAGGAGACAAACTACGATATTCAAGCATTGCGTAAGTTTGTGGATTAAAATGAACCTCGATTGATGGATGACCAGAAATACGCCTACCACAACATCATCGAAAACATTCAAAATGATAGGGGAGGACTTTTCTTCATCGATGCTCCTCCTGGCACAGGCAAGCCATTCCCCATAAACCTCCTGCTTGCAAAAGTTTGCCAAAAGCCACATATTGCCCTTGCTGTGGCCTCAAGTGGCATTGCAGCAACATTTCTGGATGGAGGAAGAACTGCACACTCCATGTTTAAGCTGCCCATAGATCTCACACGGCATGAACAATCTTTTAGAAACATCAAGAAGAACTCATCCAAGGGAAAGCTTCTGCAAATATGCAAAATGATAATTTGGGATCAAGCTACTATGAGCCATAAAGGAGAAATTGAAGATTTGGAGCGGACGATAAGGGATCTGAGAGAAAATAGTTGCATAATGGGAGGAGTGACAATGGTTCTTGCTGGTGATTTCAGACAATCTCTGCCTGTAAGTCTTCGAGGGACTCGAGCTGATCAGGTCAATACCTGTCTGAAAACATCCTATGTCTGACCCCACTTTCAGCTGCTGAACCTTACAGCCAACATGCGAGTGCACTTAACTGGTGACGAAGGTGTCAGTGAGTTTGCCGTCCAACTACTTAAATTGGGAAATGGACTTCTTGAAAAGGACTCCAATGACCATATTCAGTTGTCATTTGGCCATATCATTGACACAGAACAAGAACTGATTGCCAGAGTGTTTCCAAACATTCAGACCAGGCAATGTGATCCGAAATGGCTCTGTGAACGAGCAATCTTAGCACCTAAAAATGTTGCTGTGAAAGAAATCAACAGAAGGCTGCTGGAGATGTTACCGGGAGAGAAAATATGCTACAAATCAGTTGACACAATCACTTCTCAAGACCAGGTTGTAAACTATTCAACTGAATTTAGGGTTGAATCTGGCAGATCCTGTCTTTTCACACGGTCAACTCTATGTTGGCACAACAAGGGCTGGAACCCTGATTGTCTCTTCATTGTGGCACCACAGGGCAAAACCAAGAATGTTGTTTATCCAGAGGCTTTGGAATGAGCAATGTCGTAATACGTCATTCAATGACAATACACACAGATCCTAATTCCTTAGTCATGTAGTTTGCAAGGAATTCTGAAGCCGCAAATTTACTGCATGGTGTTACTTTGGAAGAATATGCAGGCATTCCCGGGTACCTCTGCTATATGAAGTAGTATAAGTGAGGACTTTGTTGGGTAGAAATAGCAGCCAAATTTCCTTCTAATCCCACCTTTCCTTGAATTACAGAAATGAGTAAGTAAACGCTTCATTCAATCATAAACCAATGATAAATTTATTTTCTTATTTTATTTATGGTTTTTTAAAATAGTCTATTCATGTTGTTTGAATTTCAGAGGTTCCGATTGAGCAAAAAAAAAAAAAAGAAAGAAAGATAGAAAATGATAAATAGAATAAAATCTAAATGTATTTTTGGGGTCATGCCCTTTTCACTGACAACATACCTAATGATTCATCTATAAGTAAAGTATTATATATGCTGACTGTAATAGAGAGCAGTATTCAAAAAATCACCACTGGAAAAAACTAATATTTTTATCTAGATGATTTACTTTGACCAAACGGCAATAAATATTCTGCTATACTTTGGTTAAAATTCAGCAATCATATTTGAATGGTCAAATATTTTGTAATGTGTGCCAAATATATTGTAACTTTCATAAAATATCCCGTGTATCACCGGGTAGCTCAGCTAAAGTAAAAATGAAATTGTTATTGTTGTTGTTGCAATTTATATATTTATACTACTACTGCTGAGTTGTTACAACGTCTGATAATATTGGAGTTTTGGTGAGGAGATAGCTTGGATTTTATTTACCTATTGACACCCACGGACACACACATACACGGACACACACACATATACACACACGGACACACACAGGCACATACACGGACACACAGACAGACACACATATGAGCTTAACGGGACAAAAAAGACACATATACGACACTCGCATTCACTGGATGCACATTAAGTAACAACTGCTTGTGATGTATATATATATATATATACACAATCAGTCTGAAGAAGACTGTCGTCATGTACCAACCTGCTCCGGATAAAGTTTTCAATGAACCCTCCATATACGTATACGGTCAAAAGCTGAGGGCTGCTGACACATTTGTGTATTTGGGGAGTACTCTGAGTGTGACCTGCTCTCTGGATGCAAAAATTGGTCTACGTGTTAGTAAGGCAAGTGAGTCATTTGGAAGGCTCAACGACCGTCTTTGGTGCATGCGAGTAATCATAATGAGAACCAAGGTGAGAGTGCATGCTGCATGTGTACTGTCAGCTTTGCTGTATGCATGTGAGACATGGGTTGCCTACAAACGGAATATCAACAGACTGGAACGGTTTCACCAGCAGTGTCTCAGAAAGATACTCGGTATCAAGTGGCAGATGCATGTGAGTGATGTTGAGGTCCTTGAGAGAAGTGAGTGTCGGAGCATTGAGAGTATCATCCACCAACGGCGTTTGCGATGGACCGGACACCTCTGCAGAATGGAGGATGATCGAATACCAAAACAACTCTTGTATGGTGAGCTTTGTGAGGGTAAGAGACCACCTCACAAACTAAAGCTCCAATTCAAAGATTGTGTAAAAAACTAATTGAAAAAAACTAGTTTGATGATGGCTGACTAGGAGATAGAAACTCTTGAAAGAGAAACTTGGCGTGGTATGGTGAATGATGGGGTCCATAATTTTGAGGACAAACGGGATGTACGTAAGCAATGCCCTGGTGTATCTCTCGAAACTATCGGTGTCTCCATTAAATTGAAGTGCTCTGAGTGTGGAAACATTTTCTTGAGCAAATTTGGTCTCAGAAGCCACAGTCGCAGCCATGTTCAAAGAGAACCAGTGAAGTATGATCTCCACGGTGTTGTGAGGGTTCACGGGCAACCTGATGTAGGACCTCAAGCCAGGGAGATCCATAGTCGTCAGTGTGTGAAGGAGTGCATGTCTCTAGCAGGCTTGAAAAGCCATATCCGAGTGTCCCACATCTGAATCTGAAAAGCGATTGCAATACTATTGGCAGAGTTTGCAGCCATCACATATATATATATGTGTGTGTGTGTGTGTGTTTGTGTGTGTGTGTATATATATATATATATATATATATATATATATATACACACACACATTGTATTATATGTGTTTTTATTTTTATTCTGAAAGAACTGTGAACAATTTGTAATGTTATTTAAACACCTGTAAATAAAGCCAATTAAATATTTAAAAGAACTACGCAGTTTAGCATACCCCCATCTTCCTTCTACCTCCCTCGTCTCGCTTCATTGTGAGAAATTCTAGTTTCCTCTCTTAATTCATTTCTTCTTTCTTCTGTTAAATTTCCTCTGAACTCTTTTTCCTTATATCATTAATATTATTGTTGTTTAAGTTAGTTGTTGCATTGAAATGGTTATCACTATTATGCGTTGTATCAATATTGATAACGTAATTTTCTGAAGTGTCTCTCTTATAAATGTCTTATTTGCTTCCATGGACGAGAAAGGAGGGTAAGAAGAAATAAAAAAAAGTTTCGAGAAGAAAGAATAGTGGTCCATTTGTTCAAACAATGAAACACAATTTGTTACACAATTGTTACGTTGACGCTTATCAAACTTACACCGAAATTCAAATTCACCGCCGTTCGTCTATCATTGCGGCATATGGGTGTGTCTAATTTTGTTTGGGTGTGTACGCACGTGTGTCATAAAGTCAATCATGTAATTATCTCCCCTTGGCAAACATAAACATCATATGGAGCAAGAGAGTGTGTGACATCTCAAGATAGACGTTGCAAAAGGTTTTGAGATAGATAAATAGATATGTAGGTAGATAGATGGATATATTTCTTTATTGAACAACTTAGAAACAAATAATTGTTTATACTTTTGGTAATTCGATAGTAATTCCCTAACAACACCAACCGAAATGGAAGAGTACTGAGAGACAGCTTGCTGCAGGCCAACTTGATAGCAACCAAAGGTTTAGGATGAATCCGGGGAAGATGTGGACCTATATCTCAGATATGCACCTGTCCAAGTCCCAGATTGATTTCATTCTGGTGAGGAAAAAGTGGCAGAATAGTGTTCTGAACACAGAACCATACAACTATTTCTGTACACTGGGGCAGTGGCTTGTTATGAGTGAGGTCCGGGTGAGCTTAAGAAAGAGAAAGGCTTAGCCCCGGAGAGCAATCTATGACTGGTGAGCTTTCAAGGAAGATAAGCTACAGGAGAGGTTCACAGTAGAAGTGAGCAGCAGGTTCAGTGCTCTGTATGGAGATTGTGACGAAGAGGTACGGGTACTTCACCAATGCAGTGGTGGAAGCAAGTGAGACCCTGCTGCCGAGGAGAAAGAACAAGAGGAAGCATGTCAGCTCTGCAGACCCAACAGTGTCTGCAGCCAGAGAACAATGAAAGCTGCCAAGGACCAATTCTATGCTGATCCTATGGAGGAGAGGAAGGAGAATGTGGAGGTGACGAGGGAAGAACTCTGTACCGCTTATACTAACGCCAGAGAGGAGGCACTGATAGAGAAGATCAGAAGTGTGGAGAGAGCGGTTGATATGTCTGAATGTAAGGAGAGTTGGATGATCCTCAATGAGATCACACGGAGGAAGAGAAGCTGTTCGAGTCAGATCCAGGGAACAGAGCCAGAGGATAGAAAAAGGCTGCACCATTTTAGGACTCTACTAGGAGAGCTGCCCTCCACAGCCAAGAACACTGGTATATATATATATATATATATATATATATATATATATATATATATATATATATTTGAGGAGACAGATAAAATAGACATAATATTGTCTCTTCAACTTTTAGATCGTCAATGGTTACGAGAATTTAACTAAAATAAAAAATTAAATTAAATATAATTAAATAAGTAGGGGTTCTCTTTTTCAAAAAGATATAGAAGGAAAATTAAAAAATATTAATATGACTCCTTATACGTATCTCATGGGCCAGGATTGAACCTCAGTCCTCGATTCAACCCACAGACTGCAATTGAACACCGAGACCAGGATCTCACCATCTCTGGTACTTCCCACTAAGCTTTTAATTTTACTGAAAATTAATATTTATAAACCTACTTTCAAAATTAAATAAAATAAATAAAATTAAATTAAAAATAAAACGAAATAAATAGACATTGGGGTTCTAAACTTTAATATATATATATATATATATATATATATATATATATATATATATATATATATATATATATATATATATATATATGTATGTATGTATGTATGTATAAAATAAAGTTAAATAAAAAGTCAAATGTTTAAAATTTAGCTTCGTTTATTACTGCTATATATATTTCAGTGACAGCCATCTTTGGCTGTGACCTCTTCAGGCAGTCCGAATTAGTGTTGTATAGACAAGTACATATGTTGTTGAGGTGTATAATATTGTCAATACTCTGATATGCCCAGTTCCTGGTTGGGTTGTTATTTCACTGAGGAACTGGAATCATATGAATTCAAACAAACGAATTTCAGTGTTAAAGGCCTCTTCTCCTCTCATTGGTCAGTTGTTAGAACATTCCTCATTCTAAGTGTTGTTATTGTTGGAGTTAGCTTAAAAAATTGATAAAATGGTAGAAGGGACAAGGTGTTAAAGGAACAAAATAACAAAAAAAGTGTCAAACTTCCCATTGGTCAGTTCTGAGAGCATTCCTCAGTCAGAAGTCTATAGAATTCTTTCTGGGGTGAGGCTCCCTGTAGTGTTTGTGTTTGCTATCGTTAAGTACATAAGTACATTCGTTTGTTTGAATTCATATGATTCCAGTTCCTCAGTGAAATAACAACCCAACCAGGAACTGGGCATATCAGAGTATTGACAATATTATACACCTCAACAACATATGTACTTGTCTATACCACACTAATTTGGACTGCCTGAAGAGGTCACAGCCAAAGATGGCTGTCACTGAAATATATATAGCAGTAATAAACGAAGCTAAATTTTAAACATTTGACTTTTTATTTAACTTTATTTTTCATTACTCCGGAGTAACCAAACCAACCTGCGCACTTCGTCGAGTGCTCCAGCCTGCATACTGAGGTGTTGGTATACAACCAACATATACTAAAAAAAAAAAAAAAAAAAAAAAAAATATATATATATATATATATATATTCCTTTGACATTTCTTAGAAAAAAAACTGAAAAAGTTTTGTGAGAACCCCAATGTTTATTTATTTTATTTTATTTTTAAATAAAATTAATAAAATTAATTTTATTTTGAAAGTAGGTTTATAAATATTAATTTTCAGCAGACGTTTGTTGCAGTCTTGGCAGCTTAGTGGGAAGTGCCAGAGATGGTGAGATCCTTGTCTGTAGGTTCAATCCTGGTCGGGGAGTTCAATCGTTGCTGGGAGACACATGTAATGTGTCCTGTTAAGCTTTTTTTAATTTTCCTTAGAAAAAAATGAAAATCTTTGGTGAGAACCCCAATGTCTATTTATCTAATATACTTTAATTAATTTAATTTAATTTAATTTAATTTTTACTTTAGTTAAATTGTCGAAACCACTGGTGATCTAAAGTTGGAGACAGATAAAATAGACATTATATTGTCTCCTCAACCTTTAGATCTTTCATGTTTTCGACAATTTAACTAAAATAAAAAATTAAATTAAATATAATTAAATAAATAGGGGTTCTCTTTTTCAAAGAGTTAAAGAAAGAAAATTAAAAAAGATTAACATGACACCTTACATGTATCTCATGGACCAGGATTGAACCTCAGTCCTCAATTCAACCCTCAGACCAGGATTGAACACCCAGAACAGAATCTCACCATCTCTGGTACTTCCCACTAAACGACCGAGACTGACACAAAGACTTACTGAAAATTAATATTTATAAATCTACTTTCAAAATAAAATTAATTAAATTAAATTAAATTAAAAATAAAACGAAATAAATAGACATTGGGGTTCTAAACTTTAATATGTATATATATATATATATATATATATATATATATATATATATATATATATATATATATATATATATATATATATATATATATATATATATATATATATATATATATATATATATTCCTTTGACATTTCTTCATTTCTTAGAAAAAAAACTGAAAAAGTTTTGTGAGAACCCCAATGTCTATTTATTTTATTTTAATTTTAAATAAAATTAATAAAATTAATTTTGTTTTGAAAGTAGGTTTATAAATATTAATTTTCAGTAGACTTCTGTAGCAGTCTTGGTGGCTTAGTGGGAAGTACCAGAGATGGTGAAATCTTTGTCTGTAAGTTCAATCCAGGACTTTGGTTCAATCCTTGCTTGGAGACATGTCTAATGTCTCCTATTAATCTTTTTTTAATTTTCCTTTTACATCTCTTAGAAAAATTGAAAATCTTTGGTGAGAACCCCAATGTCTATTTATCTCATATAATTTAATTAATTTCATTTCATTTCATTTTTATTTTAGTGAAATTGTCGAAACCACTGGCGATCTAACTTTGGAGGAGACAGATGAAATAGACATTATAGTGTCTCCTCAACCTGGCCGTAGTTTCGACAATTTAACTAAAATAAAAAATTAAATTAAATATAATTAAATAAGTAGGGGTTCTCTTTTTCAAAAAGATATAGAAGGAAAATTGAAAAAGATTAATATGACTCCTTATGTGTATCTCACAGGCCAGGATATAACCTCTGTCCTCGATTCAACCCTCAGACCAGGATCTCACCATCTCTGGTACTTCCCACTAAGCTACCGAGACTGATACAAAGATTTACTGAAAATTTATATTTATAAACATACTTTCAAAATAAAATTAATAAAATAAAATAAAATTAAAATTAAAATTAAATAAATAGACATTTAGTTGTGATTTGTCCCTTCTATATACATCTATATATCCTACAGAAACTTGCACTCACTATAATAAACCCGCCTATTATTATAACAGTGTATGCTCATTCTGTCATATGTGATTCTGGAACCAGAGTTTCCTGTGTGCACCTTTATCTGTATGTGAGTGGATTGCCATCACCATTTGTATTTGCTGTGGTACAGTTCTATGCGGTGCGATACATTGGCTGAACGCCAACTTGGACATACAGTGAATTTCACCTAGCATGTTGGATTAAGTGACCGAATGTTTTCCATTTCCTCACATCTGTGCCGGCTGTATATGTGCCATACATTTCTTTAACTCGTCGTACCTTCTTTTATTTTTTATTGTAGATTTTAGGCGTATATCCCAGACCGCCTATGGTGATAAATCCCCTGGCTATAGGTTTTGGAAAAATAGTGTTATCTCACTTGGAGTTCGGAACTGGAACATATCGATGTGGTTCGTAGGCTGCGGATATGATAAGGAGAATCGACCTATTACAGGGCGATATATTTGGAGTACACCATCCCTCATATGGACTATCATACATGTAAGGCTGCAATTCTTTTCACAGACTCATGCTTGCAAACTCTCTTGATCTGCCTTTATACCCCCTTTTGCACTGCTCGTGCTTTAATGCATCCATGCTTTGCTTTGTCTTATATGTTTTTTCTTTTTTTTTGGGGGGGGGGTCCGGGCTTTTTGTTCATTAATTGTTTTGTATTTTTGTATTTATCTCTTTTCTTATCCCTGTATTTTTGTACTTTTTTTTTTTGTTATTTTTTGTAATTTCTGATTGTTTCTGATCATGCTGAGTAATACCCTCACTCATCCCTTGCTACCCTCTCCCAACCTCTTTATCATCTATTGCACCATATAAGTGATACATTTTTGGTGTAATTTTTAATTTTTAATTTTTAATCATTAAATTTTTAAGACATTTTATGACATTATGTGCATCATGTATTCTTTTTCCATATAGCGTTATCCTCGGGACCCCCTGCTGGTCATTTAACCTTGTTCTGGTGACGCAGCTCGATGGAGCATGCAACTACTGATATACTCATGTATATAGGCTCTGAAGATTCCTGCCATGGTGTATGGATGAAACACTGCTAGCTAATAAAACTATGTATTTCTAAGCACTCTGGTTATTCCTATAATTATATATATATATATATGGTGGCTGCCAACTCGTTTTCGAGTACGGCCACTACTTTATATCCATGTAAGAGAACCCCTACTGATGCGCTGAACCAGTGACTTTTTAGTCCAGCCAGCGACTTGAAAACTCTGGTACAAACACTACACTTGTGACAATTATTGAGACAGTGCAGGGCCCATGGTACCATGTGACGACAAGTGCAGAGAGGTCTCCAGATACAAAGCAATGCCTGTGCCGTGAAGCTTTTATAGTGAGCAAAGGCACTGCACAAAGCCAGTCCCACTCTCTTAACTAAGATGATATTTACCAAAAAGAAGAACAAGTCAACATCATTGGTTACCATCAGGGTTGCAGGTGTTATATCATAGTTTTCCTTCTCCTAGGATTCTGCCTTGACAAAGGCTAAGGGGTCATCTCTCCCGGTGATTTTAGATGGCCATTGACTCATAAGAGCTTCTTTGCCCTTTGACAGGTTTTGTTTCTAGTCCTGCAGGTTGTCCAAAGTAACCCTCCTCACCAAGAAACCTTGGTGGGGTTGCCAGTTTTAGTCGCCAACGACCCGACCATGAGGCAGGTTGTACTGAGATACATGTTACCAGAAGCACCAACTATATATATATATATATATAATACACATACACATATACATATTAAAGTTTAAAATCCCAATGTCTATTTATTTCATTTTTATTTCTAATGCCATCGCTTGATACTTAAGCATAAACATCACGGACGTCGCATTTTAGTCCTACAATGGAGCTACCTATGGCCAGGAATTCCATGCATCGCAAAAACGTCACATATCAAGCGATGCCTGTGCTTTTTTAAGTGATAAAAGGTTTAGCACGGGTCAAATCTCACTCGGTGAATATCGAATTGTATTTAACCATAATGTGGAATTGGCCGACATCATTGGGTGCAAACGAAGTCACAAGCTTTATATCAGAGTGACCTTCTAGAGAGATATCTTATTGAAGAGCAGGAATGCGACCATTGCAACACGCACCCCACCTCACGGGGCTCCTTCCTCAAGTGTGCTGCTGTCTTTCCAATAGTGCATACATACAGTACACATATATATGTATAGTATATTATAGGTTGAGAGGAGCCCTATGTAGTATCAAGGACATTGCAAACTCTTTAGTGTTGGTGATCGACACCAGGCATGTCAAACACGCGGACCCCACAAAGGTTTTTACAGCACGAGCATGGTTAATCTTCGTAATATAAAGAAAAAATAGTTGTAATATGCGCAATTAATTGCGTGTGCGGCCCTTAGTCAACACATATGTGACCCATGTGCCCCTCCGGGGCACCCTGAGTTGACATGCCTGATCTACATGATAAACGCACCCAGTACGTTTTAATGTAGTTGGGGATGGGAAGCGTTTTCTAATCATAGAAAGCTTACCAAAGGAAGAGTTTTGAGGACCCTTCAGTTGTGTCAAGGGTATGACAACCTCCGTAGTGTTAGGATCTACATAAATGCTCCCAGTGCAATGATGTTAAGTGTTGGTGATAGGAAGGGAACCCAGCCACAGAAAACTTGCCAAACAAAAAGATGGGCGGACCATTCAGTTGTGTTGAAGACATGACAACATCTGAAGTAATGGTGCCACAATACAATACACTCAGTAGAATGTGGGGACAATATGTAAAGGAGATGTGGACCCCCCCACTTCACTCTGGTTTGTGAAGACCTGACAATCCTTGCTAGCAGGGAAAGTGGATGTTAAATGACGATGATGATGAGCTGTGACGTTACTGGTACCAAGCTGTTTCAGACTTTACATTGCACGATGCATATAGTGTGTGTGTGTATGATATATATATATATATATATATATATATATATATATATATATATATATATATATGGGGGGGTAAAATTCCTGAGATCTATGAATGAGTTATCTCCAGCAGTCTCTGTCCCTCATTATCGCTGCCATGTCCTGCATCTCCAAGAACCAGTGTTTGTCCTTAGGGCCTCAACATATGTTAACCTCTGTCTTCCTCAGCCAGTGTGTCCCTGCATGGGCTCCTACAGGAGCACCGAGGTGCAGTGTCAACTCCGGTTGTCGGTGAGCATGTCCAGCTAACCTCAGTCATCTCTGTGTCACTTTCGACCTGACTTTATATATATACTAGCTGGCCCGCCTGGCTCTAGCCCGGGTAGGTATACCTGCCCCCACCACTCCACTGCAAAGATACCACACACCCTCCCTTGTCACATTGTCCTCCGACTCTCTCTCTCTGAATAACTAACACTTTAATTGTATCTCTCTCTATCTAACGGCCTATCTCTCTCTTTTCCCCTCCTCTGTTTTTCTGTCTCTCTCTGTAGAT
>OZ024740.1:437746412-437912447 GCA_964016885.1 Eledone cirrhosa | reverse complement strand
GAAAGAGAGAGATAGGCCGTTAGACAGTGAGAGATACAATTAAAACGGAAAGTAAAAGAGTGTTGTCATATAGAGAGTGAAGAGAGACAGAGAGTAAAGCAGTTAAATTATAGAGAGGGTGAAAGAGAGAGACGACGCTCAACTTTATAATATTTGAGTAAAGAGCGACAGAGAGAGTAAAGCAGGTAAATTATAGAGAGGGAGAATGATCTATTATAGAGAGAGGGAAGAGCGAAGACGCTCAACTTTATAATATTTGAGAGTGAAGAGCGACAAAGAGAGTAAAGCAGTTAAATTATAGAGAGGGGGAATGATTCTAGAGAGAAGGAAAAGCGACGGAGAGAGTAAAGCTAACAAACTATAGAGAGGAGTGTAGGATACATACATACATACATACACACGACACTCAGCTTTATAATATTATAGATATATATCAACTAGAAATTGATTGACATATATATATATCTAAAATAAACATATGAATCAATCAGGGAATAATTTGTGGGCTTACACACTTTTACAAATTATTCCCTGTAATCGTTTCCTATGTTTATTTTAGATATATATACAGTATATGTCAATCAATTTCTAGTTGATATAAGATGCTCGGATCTATTCATTGGAATCTTGGAGCTATTCTACAGTGGATATGGCGCATGTCTCTCTGACATGACACCCTTAATTTAATTTAATTTTGGATATATATATACGGCCCCTTAATTGTTGAGCTACATATACATACATATATATACATACATATATGTATATATATATATATACATATGTATACATATATTCCATACATATATACATATACATATATACATACATATACATATATACATACATATACATAGATGATGGCTGCCCCCTCGTTATCGAATAAGGCCATTGCACAATATAACATTATTAATAATTATTAACTAATTCTATCGTCAATGCCTGTGAGTGAAGATTTTTTTTAAGTGAGGAAAGACTGTGCACTGAGCCAATCCCACTCTCTGAGTGACAGTAGCTATAACCCGAAAAGAAGAAAAGATCAACATCATCGGTAACTACTTAGCAGCAGGTTTTATATCGGAGTTATCCCAGTTTCCTGAGTTGCCTTCTCCTAGAAGAATGCCCTGACAAATACTAGGGGTCCTTCACTCCCAGTGGTTTACATGTGTATATACATATTTACACATTTTTGGATGGCCGTCGACTCTATGAGTTCTTCCACCCTTTGTCAGGTTTTGTTTTTTGTCCTGCAGGGTGTCCAAAATCACCCTCCTCACCGATTTAGTCGCCGACAACCCGACCATGCGACAGGTTGTACTGGGTTACATGTTACCAGTAACACTCAAGAGTGACCCAGCATAGATATACATACATATATACATATACATATATATATATATATATATATATATATATATATATATATATATAGTATACATACATATATACGTATACATACATCTATACATATACATACATATATATATACATACATACATATATACATACATATATACATATACATACATATATACATATAAATACATACATATATATACATCATCATCATCATCATCATCGTTTAACGTCCATCTTCCACGCTTGCATGGGTCTGGATGGGAGTTTTCCCACTTGAGGCAAGATTGGTTGTCCTGCTCGTATAGGACTGTCTGCGGGTTTTCTACGGCTGGATGCCCTTCCTAACAGCAACCACGGTTACAGTGTGGACTGGGAGGTTTTTACCGTGTTACCTACACGGCCATATTACAGCGTGGACTGTGTGTTTTTTTGTCGTGACACCTACACGTCTGGCGGGTTTTCTACGGCTGGGTGCCCTTCCCAACACCAACCACGTTTACAGTGTGTACTGGGAGGTTTTTACCGTGTTACCTACACGGCCACATTAGAGCGTGGACTGTGTGTATTTTAGTCGTGACACCTACACGACCTCATTTGTTTCGGACTGGATGTTGTGGTACCAACATAACTTCACATTTAAGGGGGTGGTGTGGATGTGGTGAGGGTAGTGGGACGGGGGTGTATTTTGTTAGAGGTGCCTACTGACTGTAGGTTTCGCTTTGTACTTAGGCAAGGCGGGTCTTCTGTATAACTGTATAGCGCTAAAGATCTCGGTCCAATGACATTGTCTTGGAGAGGTGTAAGTATGTGAGGTCGGAATTTATCAAGTCATCCCAGGTTTTTCTGGGTCTGCCTACTCCGTGGCTACCGTCTATTTTTATCGCCCTGCACTTTATTATACAGCTGTCGTCTTTCATGCGCATCACGTGACCGTACCAACGTAGTCTTCTCTCGAGTAAACAACATCTGATCCCTCTTATTCCTAATTTCTCCCTTAGTTCGTTTATGCTTTGCCGTTCACGTATATTACTATTACACATCCAGCAGAGCATGCAAGCTTCGTTTCTCTCCAGTCTGCGTATATCCTCTGCACACAATGCCCATGTCTCACTGCCATGTAACATTGCTGTTCGTATGCAGGCATCATACAGCCTGCCTTTCATTTTTAGAGAGAACCCTTTTGCGGCCAATAGTGGTATAAGCTCTCTGAACTTTTTCCATTCCGTTCTGACTCTAGCTACTGTACTTTCAGAGCACCCTCCCCCACTGCTGATTTTGTCACCCAAGTAACGGAAGCTGTCCACTATTTTTATAG
Organism: Eledone cirrhosa; assembly: GCA_964016885.1. Classification (NCBI taxonomy): domain Eukaryota; kingdom Metazoa; phylum Mollusca; class Cephalopoda; order Octopoda; family Eledonidae; genus Eledone; species Eledone cirrhosa. Next base: position 437,909,773 of record OZ024740.1, on the reverse strand, counting down.
AACCATCTGTGCAATGAAATGAGCTAGTATTCTGTGGGCACTTGCTGCTACTTATTGCACCATAGCACCGGCCACATATAAAATCTATATTCTTAGTTAGCTTACCTGTGATACACTACATCTTTTATGCACCCATACTTTGCATTTGGGACATAAAATGGAGTTTCTGCCTACTCCTTTCCTACACACTGAGCATGGCCATTTCCCAGATGGGACCGGTGCCCTATTTTCCTTCCTACATACTAGAACTTTAGTCTTAGATAAGTTAATTTTAAGGCCTTTTGATTCTAGGCCATGCTTCCATGTTTGGAATTTCTTCTCTAGTTCAGCATATATATATATACATATACATACATATACATACATATACATATACATACATATATACATACATGATGGCTGCCCCCTCGTTATCGAGTATGGCCATTGCACGAGAGGAAAAAAAATAAAATAAATAAAAAATAAAATAAAAATAAAAAAAAGAAATATATATATATATATATATATACACACACATACATATACATATATACACATATATATATACACACACATATACATTAATAACAATAATAATAATAATAATAATAACAATAATAATAACAACAACAATAATAATATACATATACATATATATATACACATACACGCACACACATAAACATATCTATACACACACACACACGATAGCAACTAACAGCGCTGCGATCGAATGTGGCTTTTTAGCCCAGCCAATGATCTAAAATGTCTTGCACAGAGTCGGCAACCAAAACATTCACTGGGAATAGTATGCTGTGGTTGGAGTTCATGTACTTTTGCATGTCGCTTGAGCCCTCCTGCTGATTTACATTCTCTACCACATGTTTGGCAAGCATGATGAGTAGCATCTCCAACAGCAGCCTGGTAGTCAACCACTGGTCTTACTTTATGACTGCGAAGATGACTTTCGAGTCCAGCTTTGCTTAGGCAGAGTCTCGCACAGACGCTGCATGTCAGCACCATAGGAGGACCCTCGCTGTCTGGAAGTGCAACAGCAATGCCCTTCCTCACATCCCGCTTTACTTTCTCGTATGCGATTCGAAATGCCTCAAAGGCAACTTTTCCCTCATATACAGTCTTTCTCCATTTATTACGATCAGCAGCAATATTTTCCCATGTATCAGCAGAGATGTTAGCATCTTTCAAAGAGGCTTTCAGGGAATCCTTATACCTCTTTTTTGGTTTATGTGGCGGTCGTTTTCCTTTAACCAACTCTCCATAAAAGAGTTGTTTTGGTATTCTATAATCCTTCATCCTGGCAAGGTGACCACTCCAACGGAGTCATTGCTTAAGCACAAGAGCTTCTATATTGTCACACATAGAGCTTTCCAAAATCTCGACATCACTGATGTGGTCCCTCCAGTAAACGCCATGGATCCGTCTGAGACACATCTGATGGAAACGCTCCAATTGCTTAAGGTGGTGTCGATATGTGACCCAGGTCTCGCAGGCATAAAGAAGACAAGAGAGCACACATGCCTTGTACACCTTTACTTTTGTCCTCCTGCATATGTCTCGCCGACCCCAGAGTCGCCTTTCTAGCTTTCCGAAAGCATCACTTGCTTTCCTAATCCTAAGTGAGATTTCACTGTCAAGGTTTGCTGTATCGATTGATAGTGCTTCCCAGGAAGACAAACTGATCAACCACTCCAAGTCGTTTACCATACACATAGATATTTGGTTCAGTGTACATATATATATATATATATATATACATACAAACAATCTGAAGCATACAAACAATCTGAACCCCAAAAGTTCGGTTTTATGCAAAGGCTAAAAACTTTATGGAACTCCAAACACCCAGAATTAGACTTTTCTCCAAAGCATTTAAATGAACAGGCAAAACGTATCATTAGATGTAAATTGATACATCTAACGGAATTGAGTGATACTACAAATACAGCCCTTGTAGACAACCACCCCACCTCTACTGACAGACAAAGAGAATGGCCAGCTAAATCTAACAGTGAACAGCTCACCAACAATTTTGCTGAAATCCATCCCACTTCCACTGAAGAACAGCGAGAAAGGTCAGCTAACTCTAGGAGTAATTGTCACCACATCAACAACGAGGCTGAAATTCATGACTCTACTGAACAAACAGAACACCAAAAACTTGTGGACACCTTACAAGTGATATGGAACGATATGTTTCAAGAGATACACAGCCTTAATGTGAGTGACAGACCATACAACACCAGAATCAGTAAAGAACCCACTAAATTGGAAGTGGAAGCGGTGAACGAAATAGCTGGCAATTATCTGAAGGCTATACGATCTAAAGGTGTAGAAACGACATTTGAAACGCTTAATATTTTGTTATATGTTTCCGCTGTCACATTGCTATCATATAACACATCTAAAACCACGCAATCAAGATACAAACAGAAAGCCTGAACCAGCATGGATGCGAAATTTAAAAAGCATCGCAGTCGTTATGAAATGCAACATAGAGAGCAACTTCACATGATACCAGGAAGCCTAAAAAAAAGTTAGAGAGACGATTTGGAGATACAAAATTTAAAACTTTGAACTCCAAATTACACCAGTTGAAACAACAACTAACAGCTACAACAGAAAGACTAAAATATAAGTCAACAGCACATAAACGACAAATGCTAAATAGATTGTTTGCCAGAGATCCTAAATCAGTTAATCGCAGCTTCGGTGGCAAAAGCTCAATCCCTGTAAATGATACCCCTTCAAAAGAACAGGTTGAGAGCTACTGGAGATCTGTATGGGAAACGGATGACGGATTCAACAGACACACTAATTGGCTAAAAGAACTGGAACAGGACTACTGCCAACATGTCCAGACAAAACAATATGACATAGATGGGTCAATACTGGAAACAGCTCTACAGAAAATGTCGAATAGGAAATCGCCAGGCCCAGACCTCATTACAGGATACTGGTTGAAGAATTTCACTTTCTATCGACAAGATCTCATACGGCTGTTTACAGAAACCATTACAGGCACACAAGAACTGCCCAGATGGTTATCAACTGCCACTACTCTCCTCATTCCCCAAAATAGCCAAACTACCCTTACTAAAAATTACCGCCCAATAGCCTGCCAAAACATCATGTATAAATTATATACTGGGTGCCTCAACCTGTTCTTACAGGATCACTGTGCTACCAACAACATCATAACACCTGAGCAAGCTGGTGGAAAGAGGGAGGTGTGGGGTTGCATAGATCACCTACTAACTAACAAAATGATTCAGGAAAAAACAACAAAGAATCGCAGAAACATGACTGTGGTGTGGCTGGGCTATCAAAAAGCATTTGATAGTGTACCTCATGGGTGGATTATTAAGGCTTTACAGTTAGCCAAAGTCCCACAACCATTGGTAGCTGCTGTTGAACGCCTGACCAAGAACTGGTACACCAATTTGATCCTAAGAGGTGAGAAGGAGCAAGTTAAGACTGATAAGATACATTACCAGAAAGGCATCTTTCAGGGTGATAGCTTGTCAGTGCTACTCTTCGTTCTCTCACTGAATCCACTATCTTACCTACTCAGGAAACAAGGTGGACAAAGAAGTGGGTTCAGAAGTATCTCCCATCTTTTCTTTGTTGATGACCTGAAGTTGTATGGGCCAAATATCAATGACATCAAGAAACAATGGGACCTCATTACACAATTTTCAACCGACATCAAAATGAAATTTGGTGAGTCCAAGTGTGCATATTTGGCAGTAAAACGTGGAATAGCTGTGCCCTCCTCTAGAAATCTAGAGATGAACGGCCTGACAATACAACCTCTACAGTCAGGTGACAACTACAGATATCTTGGACAGGATGAGAATGTCAGATATGATGGACCCATAAATAAGGAGAGAACCAGAACTGAATACCTCAGAAGAGTAAAGAAAATATGGTCATCAGAACTGTCAGCGTACAACAAATAAATTGCCCACAATACTTATGATGTGCCAATTCTAACGCCAACATTTGGCCTGCTGAACTGGTCATTGCAAGAACTAAGTGAGATGGATGTTAGAACTCGCAAACTTCTCAGTGTTACTGGGAACTTTAACATCAATGGTGATGTGGATAGGCTATACTTCTCACGCAAGGAAGGTGACCAGGGTCTAAAATCAATATTAACAACATATGAGACCCGGATAGTAACACTGAAGTAACACCTTCAACAGAGGAAAAAGGTTGGCAACCATCTTGCCCAGGTTTATGAGCATGAAAAAAAAATATCATTAGAATAGCGACTGGTCTGGAGGAGAGATATGGAATAAAACCTGATATAAATCTCCCACCCAGAGAAATCGGAAGATCCTATTCAATGTTCAAACAAGATAAAAAAATTGACCAATTTACAGAAAAAGTTGAGCATGGATACGTGAGACGTAAAACACAGACCATAGAGGGGATAAACCACTCAAAAAGCCTGGCATGGAGTTTCGACAAGTTTATGACATCACACTTTGAGGGATATCTCTATGCAATACAGGAACAAGAACTCCCTACCAAATATCTGCTGCACAAAAGAGGAGGGCCAGCAGCTGACAATAAATGTAGGCTATGTAAAACAAAGATCGAGGATGTAAGCCACATTGTTGCCAGCTGCGAAAGAATGTCATCTCGCTACTACCTCCCCATGAGACACGATGGGATAGCTAGAACCATCTGGATCGCACTTCGGAAAACAAAATTAACAACAAACGAGGAAGAATATATTGAGACAGATGGCACTAAGGAATACTGGTGGAACCTGAAAATAAAAACTGTCACCAAATTAAAGCACAACCGGCCTGATATTGTTGTTTGGGACCACACAGTGAAAACGTGTTCTGTTGTGGAGATCAGCTGCCCACTTGATGTAAACGTTGTCAGAAAAATACATAAGAAGGAGGATATCTACGGACCATAGATGAGGAGTTTACAAATCCAGTATCCAAGATACACCTTTAGCTTCATACCCATCATTATTGGAGCTACGGGTTATATACCAACCCGCTTGGACCAAAGTATGACTGAACTTGGATTTGCGTACAAAAAGAGCAGCTCCCCAATTCATAGTCTACAAATGGTTGCGATAGCTGGCACCTTCAAAATTTGCAAAATATTCTTGCGATTCAAGGGATCACAATTTCTATTCTTTTACAACCTTGCCACCAGGAAGGTGGCCGGTCAAAAAAATATACTCAAAATTAAGAGAAAGAGATAATACATACATATATACATATACATACAAACATATACATACATATACATATATACACATACATATATACACATACATATATACACATACATATATACATATATATATATATATATATATATATATATATATATATATATATATATATATATATATATATATATATATAGTTAAAAGAATAGAGGTGTAACACACAAGTTATTATATATTGGTAAACGGAATAGAAAATGCTGACAAATTGTTCACAGTTGAAAAATGGTTTAATTAGGAATAAAAGAGTATTAGTGATTGTATGGGTTAGTATTCAGTTGTGGTTTTAAGTTTTTAAGTTTTTACCGGTTGCGCATTTCTAAATGCTTTTCAAAAATAATTTTGAGATAGAGTGTCCGTGCTGTTTGCTCTGATCTGATTAGTTTTGGGAATTCTACCTGTTTTTATGTTAAAAAAGTGGCTGTTATTTTTGTGTTGCAAAAATTCTTGTGGTCAAAACAATTTTGATTGGTCGGTAGAGGTCATGTGAATGTAAAAAGTTGATTTTGCGCCAAGACTGTTTTTATGTTAAAATGTTAAAAAAGTGGCTCCAGCAAAAATTATTGGTCAAAACAATTTTGATTGGTCGGTAGAGGTCATGTGGATAAAAAATTGGTTTTGCGCCAAGATTGAGAAATGACTCTTTCACAACAAATGGTATTTTCCTGTATTCCCGTATTTTAATTTGGGATCTATGGACAGTCATGCGTTGGCGGAGGCTGTTTTGGGTCTGGCCTATGTATTGTTCTCGACAACCTGAACAAGTTAATACATATATTAGATTTTCCGATGCACATGTGAAATTGTGTTTTACTATAAAACGTTGTCCATCTTTGAAATAGAATTCCGAACCCTCTATTAGGTTGATGCAAATGCCACAGTTGGGTCTATCGCATTTTTTTACTGTGGGTTTCGTTGTTGTGGTTGGCAGTACTTTGGCATGTGTTAAGATGTTTTTCATTGACTTGGATTGTCTTTTGCTCTTTATGATATCGTGTGTTCGTAGAATTTGGTTCATTCTATGGTCCTTTTTCAATACAGGGATGTTCTGGAGGATGGTGTCAAAGGCCTCATTGTTGAGGGGGTTGTGTGTGGAGATGTATGGAAGATACCACTCCCTCGTCACCTCCGCCTTCTTCAAACCCACCGACTCCCACTCTTACCTCGACTTCACCTCTTCCCACCCCACCCACAGTAAACACTCCATTCCCTACTCCCAACTTCTCAGGATCCGCCGCCTCTGTAGCCGAGATGCTGACTTTGAGTCCCAGGCCCTTTCCCTAGTCAGCCATTTCATCCGCAGAGGTTACCCCCCCTCTCTCGTCCACACCGCTCTCACCCGCGCCCGTGCTGTCCACCGCTCCACCACCCTCACCCCACGCCACCGCACACCCACCCACCGTCTCCCCTTCCCCATCACCTACCACCCCTCCACCTTACCCCTCCACCGCACCATCCGCCGCCTCTTCCGACGCCTCCAGTCCGACCCCTCCACCTCCCACATCTTCCCAACCCCACCACTCCCCTCCTTCAAACGCGCACGCAATCTCCGCACCCTCCTCGTCCACACTCCCTACCCCCCAACCCACGCTATGTCCCCCCCCCCGGTTCCTTTCCCTGTTCTAGGCCCCGCTGCAACACCTTCCCCCACATCACCAACACCACCACCTTCCAGGGTCCCAACGGCCACTCTCTCTCTGTCCGGCATGCCTTCCGCTGTACCTTCTCCAACCTAGTCTACGGACTTCGACTTATGTCGGACAGACGGGACGTCGCCTGGCGGACCGATTCACTGAGCACCTCCGGGATATTCGTCTCGGGGGTAGTTCCCCCATCGCCCGCCACTTTGATGGCCCTGGACATTCCGCACGCCATCTCACAGTCTGTGGCCTACTCCAGTGCCACGGAACACCCGCCAATCGCCTTAGAGTCGAACAAAGAACTATCTTCATCTTACAGACCCACACTCCCCCCGGCCTGAACTCCCCACCCTTATTCCTTTAGCCTTCGACCGCCCCCTCCCCCCACACTTATCCCCCACTAACACCACTAACACACCCCTCCTTTTCACCGCCCACCCCACAACTAATAATACTAACACCTCCACTCCACCCCTCATCTGACCACCCTTCCCAACTAACATACTAACATCCCTCCCTCCCTTCCTCTCCTCCTCCCCCTCCTTATCACACGCACACACCCACCGGCACATATATACACGCGCTCACACTAAACACACACCCTACTACCACCACTAACCCTCACCCCCACACCTTTCACCCCCACACCTCCATCCCACCACCCAGCAACTAACCTCACTAACACCCCCTAACCCCAAGCACACGAACACACGCACCCACTTACACCACCCACCCCACACGCAACTAACATCACTAACACCCCAACCCCACGCACACGTACCCACACACCCTCGTACACCACCAACTCTACACACCCTACCACCACTAACCCCCACTCACACCTGCATTCAACCCTTCCCCACCTCCCGTATACTAACACCCACTAACACCTCTTCATCAAACTACACACACACCAGTACACCACACTCTCTCCATAGAACTACACACACCCTTCTCTCCCCGCTCCACCCACACCCTCGCTCCACACTCACTCATCCCACTAACACCTCTACTAATACACACACACACACTCTCCTCACTCCAACTTTCACACCTACCCATCCTCGCCCCTTTACCATTCCACCGACTGCTGCTATGCCCTCTGACCACCTCCCAGCACAACAGACACACAGCACTCCCACTGCTTGACCACTTCCTGTTGCGCGCGCACCCCACATCTCTCCTCTTCCAACCATCGCTTCATGGAATACTCGTACGTAGAACTTGGCCACCACAGAATCCACTAAACATCATAGGATTTTACCAACTTTTCAACCATCCTCTTACGTAATCACCTATATAACTCACCCACACACACACCCCAAAAATTTTTTTTTCTCCACATGCCACCTACACCCACAACACGCTTAAACCCCACACACACGTGCTTTCCACCACATATTTACACCCTCAGCCCCCTGATTCCTCTCCTCCACCCCTCTATCCACACACGCACAGACACTCCGACCTACAACCCTCCCCCCACACACACACCTCTTCCTGAACATGCAACCCCGTTCTTCCCCCAACCCTTACTTTCACATACACACACACACACACACGTACACCTACACACACACACCACCTTCAGCCCTCCCCGCTCGGACACCCCGTCTCCCTCTCCCCACTCCACCCGCCACCACCCCTACACACCCCACACCCTTCCACCACCTGTTTTAACCCCCTTTTAATTTCAGTTTATTTTGATCATGCTTTTATATTTAAATTTATTTCATTCCTTGTATTTTGATCATGCTTTATTTTTATTTTTATTTTTAATTTCATTCGCACCGTTTCCTTTCGCTATATGTCTCTCCACCACTCCCCTACACACCCTTTGAACTCTGTTCCCACACACTTCTCACCTGAGGAAGGGCTTATGCCCGAAACGTCGTTCACCACCAACACCCCACTCTCCAGAGCGTTAAATTAATAAACATTCGTTGTACTGCCTCTCTGTTTTGTTCCTGTTGAAATTTTTCCATTATATATATATATATATATATATATATATATATATATATATATATATATATATATATATATATATATATATATATACATACATATATACATATATATATATACATATATATTCATACAGTCATACATACATATATATATATATATATGGAATACATATGTTATGGAATACTGTTAGCTTCTCGCTACAACAATTTCTATACTTTTCATTTATATATATATATATATATATATATATATATATATATATATATATATATATATATATATATACACACATATATATATACAAATATATATATATATATACACACATATATATATATACAAATATATATATATATATACACACATATATATATACAAATATATATATATATATACATACATATATATACAAATATATATATATATATACAAACATATATATATACAAATATATATATATATATATATACATATATACAAATATATATATATATATATATAGTATTAGTTATACCATTTATGGTTATGTAAATACAAAACCTTATGCAGTTATAAGTATTTTACACACACCCTAAATAGTGGTAGGCAGTAATGTATTACTACCTTATTACCAGTAAGTTAAGTAGCTCAATGTAAAAACATCAGATGATTTACAGAGCAGTTATATGAAATATAAGAATCAAAGAACTGTTCAAAACATTATTGTGCTTACAGCTGTTTCCTCCAAACCGAGGTTTGGATTCTTCGGAGCAATTTATTAGGGGAGTTAATGCATGCGGGGAGGTAACTCTGGGGTTTCTATACCTAGCTATTAAAATGTATCCCAATATAGACCCTAATTTCTATGGTGATGCGCATCCTCCAAGAGAAATTTTTAAAGCACAAAGTGTATTAACTATAGAGTAGTTTAATTAAGTTATGCTGAAGGTGATCATATTATTATGGTGGATTAACCCATCGTAAGGTGCCACAAATGGAAATTATAGGGTCTATATTGGGATACATTTTAATAGCTAGGTATAGAAACCCCAGAGTTACCTCCCCGCGTGCATTAACTCCCCTTAGCCACACACACACTTCCGGGCGGTATTCAATGGCGTTTCTCGAAACGTAACAGCCTCCTGTATTGAACTAAAGAACACCAGACTACGATCTCTAACTGGATTGTCGTGGATTATGTGAAGGGCATATAATCGAAAAATACACTCCCCTGACCATGAAAATGCCGAAGTACATGAAATACTTGACTTCCCTGCGCTGTGCATCTCCAATACTTTTAACACTTTTAATGCTTGCACTATTTTTAATGCTTATAATATTTCTCCACACACAGACTATATCAATCATATAAAGAATTTGCCACCAGATCTACCAACCTAACACTCTTGTTTACCTACCTAAGTGCCTCTACCACACATATCTCTCTGCCACACTATATAAACAAGACGCACATGCGTGCCACACATATAACATTTCCACTATATAACCGCTTATCTTCATGTTGTATTTTAACCTGTATTTTTGATTTTTGATTGTACCTCTTAATATAAATGTAATCTCGAAGTGTGTACTGCCACTCTAAATTCTGTAATGAATGTTGACCCACAATGTTTGAATATGTATCAATGTTTGAATATGTATCGGTATGCCTCTCGGCTGAAAAGGAGGTCATATAACTGTCCATGCATTAATAAATTGCTCCGAAGAATCCAACCTCGGTTTGGAGGAAACAGCTGTAAGCACAATAATGTTTTGAACAGTTCTTTGATTCTTATATTTCATATATATATATATATATACATACTGTTGAGATCAGTGATAATCGATCATGGCTTCACAATCGATCTATCTCTTATTGAAACATGTGTCGTGATTAAATGATTGGAATTTTACCTTGCCTTCGGATTTTCATTTTGATATATACATACATATATATACATACATATGATGGCTGCAAACTTTGCCAAGAGTATTGCAATCGCTTGTCAGATTTAGATATGGGACGCTTGGATATGGCTTTCAAGCCTGCTAGAGACTTGCACTCCTTCACACACTGACGACAACTATGGATCTCCCTGGCTTGAGGTCCTGCATCAGGTTGCTCGTGAACCCTCACAACACCGTGGAGATCATACTTCACTGGTTCTCTTTGAACATGGCTGCGACTGTGGCTCCTGAGACCAGATTTGCTCCAGCAAATTTTTCCACACACAGGGCACTTCAATTCAATGGAGACACCGATAGTTTCGAGAGATAGACCTGGGCATTGCTTACGCACATCCCTTTTGATCTTCTCTTGCTCTATGCGTCTGTCCTCAAAATTATGGACCCCATCATTCACCATTCCACGCCAAGTTTCTCTTTCAAGAGTTTCTATCTCCTAGTCAGCCATCATCAAACTAGTTTTTTTCAATTAGTTTTTTACACAATCCTTGAATTGGAGCTTTAGTTTGTGAGGTGATCTCTTACCCTCACAAAGCTCGCCATACAAGAGTTGTTTTGGGATTCGATCATCCTCCATTCTGCAGAGGTGTCCGGTCCATCGCAAACACCGTTGGTGGATGATACTCTCAATGCTCCGACACTCACTTCTCAAGGACCTCAACATCACTCACATGCATCTGCCACTTGATACCGAGCATCTTTCTGAGACACTGCTGGTGAAACCGTTCCAGTCTGTGGATATTCCGTTTGTAGGCAACCCATGTCTCACATGCATACAGCAAAGCTGACAGTACACATGCAGCATACACTCTAACCTTAGTCCTCATTGTGATTCCTCGCCTGCACCAAAGACGGTCGTTGAGCCTTCCAAATGACTCACTTGCTTTACTAACAGGTAGACCAACTTCTGCATCCAGAGAGCAGGCCACACTCAGAGTACTCCCCAAATACACAAATGTGTCAGCAGCCTCATTGTCAGTCCCAAAGCACTGCACGCATTGGAAAAAGAATCCATAAGGTGTTGCATGTCACTCTGGGAGTGTGCAAAGAGATCACAATCATCTGCATATAAAAATTCTCTGATGAAGGTACTCAGTACCTTAGTGTTGGCAGTGAGACGCCTAAGGTTAAACAGCTTGCCGGAAGTGCGATATCTGAGATAGATACCGTGTTGACAATCCTTGAAGGCCATGAAGAACACCATCGCGAAATACAAGGCAAACAAAGTTGGTGCATGTTTATCACCCTGATTGAAACCATTTTCAACCGAGATTGGCTCAGACAGTTTACCTCCAACATTCACCCATGCCTGCATGTCATCGTGGAAGAGTTTCAGAATGTTCACAAACTTTTTACGATAGCCAAATCTCTGTAAAATAACCCACAAAGCCTTCCGATTAACGGTGTCAAATGCCTTGGTCAGATCGACAAAAACTTCTATTGGCTGCTCAATGCATTTCTCTTGAAGTTGTTTAGCCGAGAAGATCATGTCAACAGTGCCTCTGCCATTCCTAAAGCCATTCCTAAAGTAAGTACCTCAACAGCAATGTGCTGTATCAATCTGTCCAACAATATCCTGCACAAGATCATGCCAGCCACAGATAGCAGTGAAATACCTCTGTAGTTTCCACAGTCATCTTTGGCTCCCTTTCCTTTGTAAAATACCACCATCAATGCATCTTTCCAATCCTGTGGCACATCTTCTTCATTCCAAACATTCACAAAGAGATCAGTGAGGCGGTTTAAGAAGTTATCACCAGCACACTTGAAAATCTTGGCACTCAGTCCATCCATTCCAGGTGACTTGCCGCTGTTTAATTTGGCAATAGCATTCGCCACCTCATCAAATGAAGAAGGATCAGCCATTGCCAGCTTTGTAGGTCTGGATGGAATCGACCGGATGAACTCATCATCAATTTCTGATGGTCTGTTGAGAAGCTCATCAAAGTGGTCATGCCACTTGATCAGGATTTCCTTCGGATCTCTGAGCAATTCCTTGCAGTCTCCGGAACGAAGTGGTGATATTTGTGAACCGGTCGGACCATACACCTCCCTGAGCAGACTGTATAGGAGCTTTGTATGATGTCTATCTGAGGCCTTCTGGATTTCATCAGCCTTTTGGCTCCACCAGGTATCCTTCATGGCTCTCCATCGATGTTGCACACGTGCCTTGATCTGCTTGAAGGTTCGGTCACTCCTGTCAGAACGTGTCTCACTCAACAATGATGTCAGCACTTTTTGTTTCTCTTCAAGCAAGGTCTGGATCACTGGATCATTTTCATCGAACCAGTCTTTATGCTTCCTATTGGTATGACCCAAAACCCCAGCACTAACATCATAGAAGGTTTTCTTCAATGATTCCCAAGTGTTTTCACATTCCATGGACTCAAGAGACCTCGACAGCTCAGCTCTGACTTTCTCTGTTTTCAGACAAGCCATGTTTAGTTGTTGTGGGAGTGCAGCCTTCTTCCCCCTTACTTTGGGCTTCACAACAAATTGAAACTTGGCGCGCACCAAACGATGATCAGTCCAACATTCCGTGTCTCGCAATACACGAACCAATGTGATATCCCTGATATCACGTTTTCTCGTTAAAACGAAGTCAATAAGGTGCCACTTCTTGGAACCTGGATGCATCCAAGTTGTCTTATATTTGTCTTTCTGCTGAAAGAGCGTGTTCCCAACAACAAGATCCATCTCAATGCACATCTGCAACAGAAGTAGGCCATTGTTATTGCACTTACCTACTCCATGCCTGCCCATCACGCTCCAAGCTTCCCAGTCATTACCAACACGTGCATTAAAATCACCAAGGATGACAATCTTGTCTGCATAAGGTATACCATGGATGACCTCTCTCAAAGACATGTAGAAACTTAGTTTTTCATCACTAGCACATAGTAAGACCGTACACACTGACCAGAGTCACAAAGCGGTTTTGAATCAGAGGGACTCTCATGGACATTATCCGATCATTGAATCCACAAGAAAGATTTTCCAGCATTGAGACGATTCCATTCCTGACTGCAAATGCGACCCCTGCCTCTCTCCTACAACCCTCTGCTCCATCACTCCAATAGAAGGTATATCCTCCCTTTTGTTCTGTGAATTGACCCTCACCTGCCAATCTCGTTTCTGAAAGAGCAACGATGTCCATGCTAAAGTGATCGAGTTCCCTCGACACCAAAGCAGATCTTCTTTCAGGGCGAGTTTTACTGGACTGGGAATCCAGTAAAGTTCTTACATTCCAACATCCAATATTCAAAGGTTTGAACCTCCTTGCAGTTGTAGGATGACGACCGGGCCCACGCTGCGGTGCCTTGGGATACTTGCCGGGCCAGACCCATTCACAATAAGTTCCAGAGCCCTTACTGCCATTGACTTCAAAGTTATCATCTGTCATTATAGAGTTTGGTGCACTTTTAGGCTACGGCTAGACACACGAACCAGTAACAGATCGAGAACAAGCGATGCTTGTACTTTGAAGGTTTTTAAGTGGGAAAAGGCCTTGCACGCGACCAATCCCACTCTCTGAGCATCGAAAACACTACCCGAAAAGGAGAACTGGTCAACATCATCGGATGCTTCCAAAGCCGCAGGTTTTTTTTTTCAGAGTTTCCTTCTCCTAGAAAGGTGTTGTGACAACAACAGGGGGCCCTTCACTCCCAGGTAAAAAAAAAAAAAGTACTATTTGGATGGTCGTTGACTTTGACGAGTTCCTCCGCCCTTTGCCAGGTTTTGTATTTCATCCCGCAGGGTGTCTAAATATCACCCTCCTCACCAAGCAAGCTTGGTGAGGTTGCCGGTTTAGTTGCTGACGACCCGACCATGAGACAGGTAGTACTGGGTTACATGTTACCAGTAGCACTCGAGAGCAACCTGACATATACATACATATATACATACATATATACATATATATCATATACACTATACATATATATATATATACACACATATATACATATATGCATATACATACATTTATACATAATATATATACATATATACACATATATACATATATATATATACATATATACACATATGTATACATATATACACATATATATACATATATACACATATATACATATATATATATATATACATATATACACATATATACATATATATACATATATACATACATATATACATATATATCATATACACTATACATATATATATATATACACACATATATACATATATGCATATACATACATATATACATAATATATATACATATATACACATATATACATATATATATATACATATATACACACATATATATATATATACATATATATATACATATATACATATATACATATATATATATATATATATACACATATACACATATATACATATATATATATACATATATACACATATATACAGACACATATATACATATATATACATATATACACATATATACATATATATATATATATATATACACATATATACATATATATATATATATATATATATATACACACATAAACATATATATACAGACACAAATATATACATATATATATACACACATATACATATATATATATACACACATATATACATATATATATAAATATATACATATATATATATGCACATATATACATATATATATATATACACACATATATACATATCATCATCATCGTTTAACGTCCATTTTCCAGGCTAGCATGGGTTTGGACGGGAATTTTCCCACTTGAGGCAAGATTGGTTGTCTTGCTCGTATAGGACTGTCTGGCGAGTTCTCTACGGCTGGATGCCCTTCCTAACACCAACCACGTTTACAGTGTGGACTGGGAGGTTTTTACCGTGTTACCTACACGGCCACATTAGAGTGTGGACTGTGTGTTTTTTTGTCGTGACACCTACACGACCTCATTTATTTAGGACTGGATGTTGTGGTACCAACATAACTTTACAGAGAAAGCGGTGGTGTTGATGGGGTGAGGGGATAGGGTAGTGGGACGGGGGTGTATTTTGTTAGAGGTGCCTACTGACTGTAGGTTTCTCTTTGTACTTAGGCAAGGCGGGTCTTCTGTATAACTGTGTAGCGCCAAAGATCTCGGTCCAATGACATTGTCTTGGAGAGGTGTAAGTGTGTGAGGTCGGAATTTATCAAGTCGTCCCAGGTTTTTCTGGGTCTGCCTACTCCGTGGCTACCGTCTCTTTTTATCGCCCTGCACTTTTTTATAGAACTGTCGTCTTTCATGCGCATCACGTGACCGTACCAACGTAGTCTTCTCTCGAGTAAACAACATCTGATCCCTCTTATTCCTAATTTCTCCCTTAGTTCGTTTATGCTTTGCCGTTCACGTATATTACTATTACACATCCAGCAGAGCATGCAAGCTTCGTTTCTCTCCAGTGTGTGAGTGTATATATGTATGTGTGTGTTTTCTGCTTTCATTTTTTCACAAATTATTATCCGATAGAGGGACCAGCTATTGACAAAGACGAATATAGGGTTAGGGCATCAGAAGTAGCTACTAAACTGGTTGCACGCATCGCCAATCAAGTTATATATATGGCTGAGTCATACCCAAAGACTGGTGCAGCAGTATTCTTATAAATTGCGGCAAAGGTAGAAAGGGATGCTCTGGAAATGAAAAATTATAGGGGCATCAAACTGATGGATCAGGTTATGAAAGTGGCAGAAAGAATACTATTGCAACTAATTAGAGAAAGGGCCAAACTAAATGAGATGCAGTTTGGTTTTATGCCTGGGAAAAGTACAACAATGCCCTCTTCTTAGTGATACAACTACAAGAGAGGTTCTTAGAGAAGAATAAGCCACTATACTTAGCTTTTGATGACTTAGAGGAGGTCTTTGATAGTGTACCACTATCTGTCATCTGCTGGTCTCTAAGGAAAATAGGTGTAGAGGAATGGCTTGTGAGGACAGTGCAAGCTAAGTACAGAGGTTCTGTCAGTAAAGTGAGAGAAGTAATGGAGTTTAATGAGGAATTCCAGATACAAGTAGGAGTGCATCAGGGCTCTGTCCTCAGCCCGCCCTTGTTCATTATAATTCTCCAAGCTATAACACGAGTTTAAGACTGGCTGCCCATGGGAACTTCTCTATGCTGGCGATCTGGTACTTATAGCAGAATCAGTAGAGGAGCTAGAGAAGAAATTCTGTCTATGGAAACAGCAGTTGGAATCAAGAGGACTGAGAGTGAACCTAGCTAAGACAAAAGTGTTGATAAGTAGAGAAGAGGACAAAACTCTGATTCCATCAGGGAAATGGTCATGCTCAATATGTAGAAAAGGAGTTGGGATAAATTCTATAAAATGTACACAATGCAGATCCTGGGTACACAAGAGATGTAGTGGGATAGCAGGCAAACTAACAAGTAGGGAGAAATACGTATGCAGTAGTTGTACAGAACTTGACAGTAGAAGACGCAGTGATAGACACATTTTCCGCATGAAGGTGGGTTCTATAGAAGTGGGTGATAGCTTCCGCTACCTAGGTGATATGATTAGAATGGGAGGGGGTGTTCCGAGACCATAGTATCTAGAATAAGGACGGGTCGGAAGAAATTTAGGGAGTTGCTTCATCTGTTGACAAAGAAGGATTTCTCCCTGCGTACGAAAGGACAGTTATATGATGACTGTGTGAGATACGCGATGCTGCATGGTAGTGAGACTTTGGCAGCAACTGCAGATGATATGCGATGGCTGGAGAGAAATGAACGACTAGGCATGGAGGACTTCAGGGAGAAACTGTTTAACTGGGATAAGTTGTAGCGTGCGGGAGAGAAGACTGTGTTGGTATAGACATGTGATCGCATGGAGGATGACACCTAGGTAAAGAAGTGCCAAGAAATCCCAGTAGAAGGACAACGCAGTAGAGGAAGACCACGAAAAATACGGGCGGAGCTGGTGTGAGCAGACCTCAAATCTCTAAAGCTCAACGAGGAGATGACGAAGGACCGTGACAAGTGGAGAGATACTGTGCTCAATAGGTTCGTCCCACCTTTGCAAGCAAAGAAAAGCGGACGTAAAATGATGAAGATGATGACAAGACTTGTTGCAATTTAAACATCAACTAGATAGATATGTATGCATGTGTGTGCAGCTATCCATCTATTTGTGTGTGCTTGTGTTCCTTTTCACTTATGTGTGCATCTGTATATGCTTAGTATTTAGATGCACATCATCTCCAATGTTTCAAATATTTGTTATCATACTTAAATCGATAATACCTCGAATTACAAATATAGTGGCCTTCTTTCTGTTTCTCTAAAGCAAAGCTTCACAACTAATATGAACGTATAGTCAGGGTCGACCATATGCAAATGTTTCCTTATTTCTGCATAGAGAGTAATATAGATAAACTAATTATATTATCTTCACCAACAAACGCTATATTGTCTCTCACTTTCAAGGATATGCTTTTGCAATAAAACAACAGGAAATAAAGACAAACTATCTGATTCCCTAATATATAATATTATATTGGCATCTGTTTGGCAGCAAACTCCAACTGCTGAGCGTCGTCTGTTATGCTTCCGTTTCATTGCTTTTCACCGGAACAATCCACAACTACTCTTTCTATGTCTTAAAACGTTGCTGTAACTCCTAATGTTTACTCTCGGGGATGACTTTTCTAGGGATTGCATTCTTCACACTTTTTCGTCACATCTTTCCACAGCTTCTTCACATCGGTCACATCTTCAATGTTCAATCTGCACAATTTCCACTTCTTTTCATATCTAGGTCTTTTGTGTACATCCCTATCTATTCTGTGAATCAGTTAGTCTTAGTTTCAAGTTCTTATATTGTAAAATAATATCTTTCAAGATGAGAGACAATATAGCACTTGTTGCTGAAGATAGACTTTTATCATCTATATTATTCTCACTCTCCAGCTTCCAGGTAACATATCCATGCATAATATTTGTGTGTGTGTATGTGTCGTAATTTGTCTATATTAGAGAAAATAATAATGATAAAAAGATATATACAGGGAGGAGGAGAGTGACTTGGTGGTGGTACAATATGGTAGATGAGGCAGTTAAGGTTAAGAGACAGGCATGGAAAGAATGGAAGAACAGGGCACATTACATAGAGACCAGGAGGGAAGCTAGGCGACAAGTATACTTAGCTAGAAGGGAAGCAGAGGATAGAAAATTCAAGCATGTTTTGCAACGCAAGGAACAGAAACAAGAGGTTGTCCAGATTGCGAGGCAGTGTGTCAGAGAGAATTGTGATGTCATTGGAGAGAAGTGTATCCAGAATGATAAAGGTGAGCTTGCACTCACAAGTGCTGAGAAGAAAGATGCATGGAAGAACCAGTATGAAAGATTACTAAATGAGGAGAAGGCATGGAAAAAATACCCTACCCCAAGTGCACCCTATAGAGGGGCTAGCAGTACAAGTCAGCAGCAGCGTAGTAAGGCAATCAAAGATATGAAGACGGGGAAGGCAACCTGTCGTTCAGGTATAGCTGTCGAGATGCTGAAGGCATCTGGGTCGGTAGGTCACATCATAACCACACGTATTGTTAAATAGGTAATACTAAAGGGTGTCATACCAAACCATTGGTGCAGCAGCATCATTGTCAACTGCTACAAAGGTAAAGGTGATGCACTAGATAGAGGAAACTATAGAGGTATAAAGCTGATGGACTACGTCATGAAAGTAACGTAAAGAGTTATAGCACAGCTGATTAGGGACCGGGTGAAACTACATGAGATGCAATTTGAGTTTGTACCAGGAAAAGGCACCACTGATGCCCTCTCCCTTGTGAGGAAGTTACAGGAAAAGTATTTAGCTAAACGTAAGCCGCTCTACCTGGCATTCGTCGATATGGAAAAACCTTTCGACAGAGTCCACCGTACTATAAGCTGGTTGGCTCTTAGAAAACTAAGAGTAGATGAATGGCTTGTGGAGGCTGTACAAGCCATGAATGGGGGAGCAGTCAGCAAAGTTAGGGTTAGCAATGACTATAGCGAGGAACTTAGCATACAGGTCGGTGTCCACCAGGGCTCTGTTCTTAGCCCGCTCCTGTTCGTTATAGTTTTTCAGGCAATAACGGAGGAGTTTAACACTGGATGCCCATGGGAACTCCTATATGCAGAGGATCTCACACTTATAGCCGAATCTATGGTGGAACTAGAGAAGAAATTCCAAACAGGGAAGCATGGCCTAGAAAGAAGTGATGATGATAGAGCTACTCAGTTTTATATATATACACCCACACAAAACACACACAACCTACAACTGAACCATAATAATTCATCTACAAATTAGTGATGAATCCCTTCTTATCTCCTTTAAATGATACCTAATCAAAACAATATAACCCTACTATATACCTAACCTGTTGGAGTAATTATGCAGACACATTAAATTAACATCTTTTCAACTTCATTATAAAAAGGACAGATCTATTTCATTAATGCCCATCCTAGCGCAAAGTTCGTTCACAGTGGGTTCAGGTTACTTTTTGTCATCACACATACAGGACATCGATGAATGTAGGTTTCAAACTGTCGTCATCGGAAATCTATGCAAGTGTGTCGGATGGGGTGCTGCAAACTATTTATATGCTTCTAGCTTCGTCTCTTCCCTAACAAAGTTTCGTCTTCTCTTCTACTGCACAAAGCCAATTATCTCCGTACCGTGTCGTCAACAGACGAGCAACAAGGCATGGCAATCTTTTATCTCTTCTTCTAAAATCTTCCAGTGTAGGCTGTGTGCTTCTTGGTGTCACATCTACACTACTACTTTGCATGCAGTGTGGGCTACACGCTTCACTCGATGTATGCTTCAGCATGTCCTTAGATGCTTCAGTCTCCAATTCTTCCCCATCCTCTTGCGTAGTATTGAGTAACGCCAGATAAATCTGTCCTCTGTCATCACCTTTCACAGCTGCAACATGGCATGGTCAACTTTAATCAATTCACCCAAAGTCTTCCTCGGGTTTTTCACTCCTTCCATCGACTGAGCACTCCGAATCTGTTCATATCACTGTCAGCCTCCATACACATAACATGTACATACCATAGAATTAACAAGGCATCAAATGAAACTCGCTTTTCGCCGTCAAACATACACCACCACTTCAGTGTGGGCACGGCGCTTTTCTCATTCCGATTATGCATACTTTTTCTCTCACTAAGTTTATGCTTTGCTGTTCACAAATATTATTATTTTCCATTCAATGTAGCATGCAAGCTTCTTTTCCAATCTACCAGTCTTCTGCACACACCACCCAGGTCTTGATACTATGCAACATTGATGTTCCTATGCACGCATCAAACAGTTTGCCTTCCATTTTTAGGGGAAAGCTTTCCATCGCACAGATAAACCCCCCCAGCTATTGCTGCTACTCATGTTCAGCTTAGTAGACTAGATCAACATGAAATGTGTTTTGATCAACATGAAAACCACCGATAGAAAACAAGACATTATGATCAAACACACTTACACTACACCACGTGTCTCCAATCAAAAATACATATACCTTATATATATAATAAATAAATACAGAGCTTAGATATATATTTATCTATATATTACAAATAGAAATAATAGCGACAGGTCTTCGAGAAATCATGAAAGTATTGTCAAGAGGTATATCCTTTTTTTGTAGACGTCGGACAGGCATATGACAGCTGTGTAGGAATTTGGGATCGATGGTCAGCTTTTTGCTGCTCTGATGTCTATACGAATGCCTGAGTATTTGTGTTCGGATACATGGTGATAAATCGAAACCATTCAACGTGAGAGTCGGACTCCACCAAGAGTGCATACTATCTCCTCTCCTCTACATTATTTTCACGAACATTATTGACATGCGCAGCTGGAGGGTGTAAAATCTGTCGGCTGGAATTTGCAGTCGACGTGGTGTTACTTAACTCAACAGAAGGTGATCTCCAACTTGCACTTGATAGCTCTGATGCCGAGCGCTGCTGCATGGCTGGAATCAAAATGAGTGCTGCGAAAACTGAGACACTCGTCCTCTCGAGGAAGCCTACACAGTGCACTCTACATGTGAACAGAGTTCCACTGAAGCAGGTGGAGAAGTTCAAGTATCTCGGGTCCGTGTTCACGAGTGATGGAAGGCAGAAGGCTGAATTAAGTGCAAGAATTTTAAGAGCTAGTGTAGTAATGCGCCAGCTTCAGCATTCAGTAATCAGAAGAAGGGAGGTAGATGTAAAAGTCAAACTCGTTATCTTCAGTTCGGTATTCGTGCCTTACATATGGTCATGAATCTTGGGTAATAACTAAAAGAATACGATCACGAATACAAGCGACCGAAATGGGGTTACTCCGAAGGGTCTTTGGAGTAACATTACTCGATAGGGTGCATAGCTCGGAGATCAGCGGGTCACTCCAGGTAGAGCCAACACTTCTAATTGGGAGATCACAGCTCCGTATCTATGGGCATGTGGTTAGAATGTGTCAGTAAAGAATCGCTGGACAGATTTTATGGGGAAAACCAACCAGCCGGAGTGCCAGGGATAGACCCCGACCAAGATTGTTGAATATCATATACGAGCCTGCTAGAAGAAGAAGAAGAAGCTGTTGTTTAGCCACATGTATGATGGTGCAGACCTATGGACAAAGACGTTCCAGTCATGACCATCCCAACTTTTTATATAACCAGAATTGCATTATCTAATGTGTCTTTCCTTTTAAAACTGTAGGATATGACGAGGGGAGCTAATCCTTTGTTGGTCAAACGAACGCATAATGGATTCCTTTATATGATCAAAGATATTCTAGCCATGACTATCCCCTCGTTTATCTTCTAGAAATTGTGTGACTACATTTTATCCAATGTTTCCTTATTGTTATTTTTTAAATGAGATTTGAGAGAATGGTGGCTGCTATTTCTAGCAGGTCGAACCATCACGTAGCACCTGTTTGTTAAATCTATGGGAGATAACACTTTCCGAAAAATATATGTAAGGGAGATTACTCTTCTTGGAATTTTTTTATTTCGTGTTTATATTTAATGTATTATTGTTCGAATAGGCTACTTTGCTAAAGGCAAAGCTAATCGCGGCGGATTTTGAACTCAGGTCGTAAAGGGCCGCAACTCTATGTTGCAAAGCATGGCATCTGACACTCTTACCGGCAAAATAGCTTCTTCAGGAACTTGAACCGTTAAGGTCTGATTCCTGAGTATGTCACTATTTATAAGACAAACTTTGTATTTTATCTGATGGGTGCGTACCAAAGTTTTGGTACCCTTGAAATATATATAATAGAATAAATATGGTTTTATAAATATAGTTTCCATTTATTAATATCATTGATATATATATATATATATCACCGATTTTGTTATACTTTGGGAGGGTTATGTTGCCAGTTGGGTACAGGCACCAGTTGCTTTCACTCCAATTTATTATAAATTTAATTTATAATAAATTGGAGTGAAAGCAACTGGTGCGGGTGTTTCTTATTGGCAACATGACCCTCCAAAAGTATAACAATATATATATATATATATATATATATATATATATATATTATACGCCACATAATCAAGATGTCCCCCAGATGTATGTGACAGTACAGAGGACCTCCTCAGCAGAATCAGTGAGTGCAACAAAAACAAAAACCTATCCAACTGCATAATAGGCAGCATGGACGTGGTGTCACTATACCCATCCATTAACATTGATTTTTCTGTGGAAAAATGTGTGGAGATGATCATTGAGAGTGAGGTGGAGTTCTGCGACGTCGACACAGACGAACTAGGCCTCCTACTTAGACTTACCTATGACACTGACTACCTAGACAGTCATGACCTTAGACCTTTCTTCCCCAGCAGACCCATAAGAGGTAGACCCCCACCATAACCTCAATGGCTAAAAAGACTCCCATGGGAAGGTGGATTGGGTGGACCAAAGCCATACGGACCCCCCCAAAACAATGATCAGGTAAGAAAAATGGTCGCACATGCAATAGGGGCTAGTATTAAAACTACCCTAAAGGGCCACATATTCAAATTCAACGAGAAGATCTACACCCAAAATGAGGGAGCAGCCATTGACGTCAGCATAGCTGGTGACGTTGCCAACCTTTTTATGGCATGGTGGGAAAGGAGACTCAAAGACCTTGATGAGAGCTCCATAGACCTCATCATGTACTCTCGTTACGTAGACGACATCAATATAGTAATAAGGACATCCCCACAAGAGAGTACTAACAAGTTTGATTTAGAATGTAGCACAATGGAAAGCATCCAGCAGATAGCTAATTCGATACACCAGAGTATAACTGTAACTATCGACTACCCTTCCAAACACCCTAACAATAGACTACCTGTATTAGACACGGAACTCTGGATTAACACTATAGACGAGAGAGCCCAAATTCTCCACTCACACTACGCTAAACCAATGGCCTCCAAATACCTGATACTCAAAAACTCAGCAATGTCCAGTAGTGCTAAGTTTAATATTCTGATCGCAGACATGGTACGAGTGATGAAGAACGTGTCCCGCATGTGCCACCCAACAGAAATGGAAAGACACATCCAACACTTCGTCAACCGCATGCAGTTCTCTGGCTACAACCAAAGAGACAGAATCAGAGTATACGAAGGAGCCACGGAGAAGTATAAGACCCTCATAGAACTGGGCATGAAAAGAATTTGCCCATTATACAGGAGCAAATCATGGAATAGCTTAGATAGGACTAAACATAAGATAGGGAAGCCACCTCATGTTACGACAACCAGAGAGCCATGTTCGTGGACGCTACCCCTGGAGGGAAATTAGCTAACCAGTGTAGAAATGCCCTGAGAAAGACCCACTTAAAGATTAAGGTGTTAGAAAAGCCAGGAACCACCATAAAATCCCTGATCAGCAAAACCTACCCTTTTAAGAAAACCCACTGTACTAATAGGAAATATATTATATGTAAAGTAAACCCCCGGATAAACTGTAAAACTAGAAACGTAGTCTATAGCATAAGATGTACAGAGGGTACTTGCAGAAACATGACAACAACATACATAGGCGAGACAGCTTGTAGCATAGGTGAAAGGATAGACCAACACTGGGGGGAACTAAAAGGACGAAAAAACGGTTCAGTACTATGCGAACACGCCAGACAACAACACGACGGTAACAAAGACAACATAGAAATTAGAATAATATCTAAACATTGAAATGACCCAGCAGATAGGCAAATCAGAGAGGCCAGCGAAATAGAACGTAGAAGGCCAAAGATAAACAGAAACAATGAATGGAATAATAACAACACCCAAACAAACAATACTGACCTAAGAGAAGTATAAATAAATAAATAAATAAATAAATAAATAAATAAATAAATAAATAAATACACAAGCACAATAACAACAAACACATATAAACACAGACTAGTAAACTAAGATAGAATACAATAACCAAAACACAGTCACCGAAACACGAACATACATCTAACACTATACACACACGCAAACGCATGCGCAGAGAAGAAGACAAAAATAAATAAATAAATAAACGGATTAAATAAAGATGGCGTAGACATACAATACAACAGGAGGAAACATAATAGCACCACTGACGATGCTGCAGATGTGCAACGAAAGAACTTTGTTAGACTATATATATGTGTTTGTGTCTATATTATATCTGTATTTTTAACCATTGGTCAGTCAATGGTAACATTGAGGACCGAATAAATTAAATTAACTGATATAAAAGATACAGAAGCGAAAACCAACCAAACAGTGAGTGTATTCTGTTATTAATTCTGGCAATATTATTACACAAATATGACCCTCCCCAAGTATAACAATATTTGTTTCGACACACGATTTCATATCAAAAACCTTGCAAAACTAATATATATATATATATATATAGGGAGTGTAACTTGGAGTTACTGTAGGTTCACCCGGGTGAGCACTTGATGTTTAGGTTCACTTCTGTGTCGAGGTGTAGAGCTATACAGAGTGTATTATATTGAAAAGATAACAAGGACGATTGGTTACTCCTTCATTACATTTATTGGTTGGTGACGCGCGTTTCGCCACTGATCAGCTCAAGGTTCGATCTGTATTGATCTTAACCGACTCTGTAATCTGCAGCTCGACAGATCCCTTGAAATGCTAGTAGAAAATGAATACATGCTATATGATAAAGTCAGAAGTTCCTATGTTGGTCAATAAAGATTGTTTTGATTGGCGGAATAGATCATACGGATGTTTTTGCCTGGAGTGCATGTGGGGGTGGATGTGATGATAAGATGGTGGTGACGGTCGCAGGCTGAGGTGGGCTGTGGTGTG
The DNA here is from genome assembly GCA_964016885.1 of Eledone cirrhosa. Taxonomy (NCBI): domain Eukaryota; kingdom Metazoa; phylum Mollusca; class Cephalopoda; order Octopoda; family Eledonidae; genus Eledone; species Eledone cirrhosa. The sequence goes on along the minus strand of OZ024740.1, from coordinate 437,883,660 downwards.
TGTGTGTGCGGGGGGATAGTCGGTAGACAGATTGGCATATATTTGTGGTTGATTTTTGTGTGTGGTGTTGGTGTGGTGTTGTTGTTTGTGGTAATGGTGTTTATGGTGGTGTGGTGGATGTGTAGGTGGTGTCAAATACAATAAGGAGATACATACATAGACACAGTCTGACAAAAACGTTGTATACATACACATGTGTATATATATATATGTGTGTATAGAGAGGGGGAGAGTCAGTGGAGATGGCATAGTACATAGAAAGAGGGGAGAACGAATGGAGTTGGCGTTGTACATATAAATATACTTACACACAGACACACGCTTGCGTTGTTTAGGGGGGGGGATATGTGTTGGTGATGTTAATGATTGTTGAAGTATGGGGATGTGCCTTATGGTGGCGGTGTAGGTCTTGTGTGCGACAAAAAATATACAGGATCGAATTTTACGATGGGTTACAGGTTAAAAAGTGACATAGGGAACACGGGGAAAACAAGTTTGTGAACATATAGCGATGTGTGTGGTCATGGTGGGGTGGTGGCGATGGGGTGATATGTTCAACAATATATTTACATGATCAGATGTTACGGTGGTTTATAGGGTAAAGCTTACAGAGAGGGCAGATATAACACAGTGGTTCAGAGAGGGAGGGATGATGTTGGTGATGTTAATGATGTTAATGATTGTTGAAGTATGGAGATGTATCTAGTGGTGGCGATGGTGGTGTGTGCGACAGTATATTTACAGGATCGAATTTTACGAAGGATTGTAGGTTAAAAAATGACAGAGGGAACACGGGGAAACAAGGTTGTGGATGAGGGATGGTATACATATAGCGATGTGTGTGGTGGTGGTGGTGGTGGTGGTGGTGGCGATGGGGTGATATGATCGATATTATATTTACAAGATCGGATGCTACTATGGTTTACAAGGTAAAACCTGACAGAGAGGACAGATAGAACACAATGGTACTAAGATGAGGGGTGTATGGCGATGTGTCTTTTAATGGGGCTGGTGGATGCGGCATGATATATACAAAATTTGAACTTACAAAGGGTTACATGTTATAAAACAAATACACTGAGATGAGGGACGGTGAGGCAAGGCAAAGTTGGTTATTACTATGTTGAGTCATGGTTAGTGTACGGTCCTCCGCCGAATGTTTGTGCAGAGAAGGTGTTCAACCTGGTGTGTCTACAATTGATAATTATGTCCGACCTATAGTTTATGGCAGATTTTAATTTAATTATCTCAGCCGCCTCGGCCAGGCATAACCTGCAGTCGTTTCTGTCACTGGGGAGTTGGGCCACGCGTCTTTTGACTGACCATATGATCTGGAATTCAATGTTCTTGTCTTTGAGGTGCCAGATCAAATCGGCCAGTCTAGTTTGGGATCGTTTCAGCCTATGTTTAAAGGAGCTTCTATGGTTATACCAGCGCTCCTTAAACGTAGTGGAGGTCGCACCTATATATGAGTACACTTAATTACCAGCTGTGACATCACACCGGTAAATAATGTTTTTAACGAGGCACTCCCCGTTTAGTGGGCATTCTACCCGTTTTTTACAGTTGCAATTGGGGGTTACCGGTGTGGTGGCACGTTGTCGGTTTGTCGCATGCTGTGTGGAGCTGGCATGTGGGTTGTTGTGTTGTGTATGTGGTAATGGTTTGTTGTGGGGTAACCATGTGTTTGCGTATTTTTGTCCTATTCCTATTAGTGCGTGCTATTGTGTGGCCTAGATTTGGTGCTGTGGAGAAAGAGAATTTTACAGTGTGTCTATTGAAGAGCTTGTGGTATTTATGTATGTGTGGAAAGGATTGTGTCGAGAGCCCCGAAGAAGGTTCCCGGTATATTGGTGGCAACGTGTATAGAATACGGTTGTACCATGTGACAGGTCTACTTCGGGCTTTACGGTGTTTAGTGTAGTTTTTGTGGTTAGATGGTTGCGTGGGTGTGTTTTGGTCAGGCGTATTTGTCATAGGGGTTCCTAGTATTCTATTGGAGTTATGTCTCGGGTCTCTATTACTACGTAAACGCGTGCTATAATCAGAGTCCTTATTGGGGTTGGCGAGTATAGTTTTATCTCCTTGGCAGTTGTGTGTAACGCTGCATGCCCTGCCGGCTAAAGAGGGTCTTAGGTTATTATTTGTTCTAGGTGTGGTGTCCTCGTCTATGTTTGTTTATAAGGGTCTGATTATGTTTAGCGGCGTTACGGTTCTAGTTGGGTCATTGTAAGATATCTTCCCAATGTAACCAGCCTTTTCAAGTGCGGAGTTGTATTATTCCGCGTGCTGGTTGAAGATAGTTCTATTTGCCGACAGGGTGGACACTCTATAGGAAACGCTTTTAACTATTGAGTTAATTATGGTCGTAGGGTGGTTGGAGTGTCTGTTGACGTATTTAAGGTTTTCATTAGGTTTATGGTATGGGTGGTAGTGACCTATGTCTAATTCCAGTGACATCTAAAAAGTTTACTGTCCTACTGTTAGGTTCTATTTCTACTGCTAATCCTTGGGTCTTAAAGATATATCTAAGTCGTTTGTGTAGTCTATCTAATTGGCTATTATTGAGTCCACGAGTCATGAGTAGGGCATCGTCGCAGTATAAGCCACCGCCCAAGGAGGGGATCTCGTCTGTTAATATATTTAGGAGGTATAGGCCTACTAAATCGGTAACCTGCGCGGAGTCAGTCGATCCCATAGTAATGTCGAAGCTATCTAGTCTATTCTGTCGTCCCACAATTTACCGTCAAATTCTAGTAAAGTTTTCCTAGCTACTAGTATGATGTCCACCTCCTTTCTAGTGAGGCTTGATCCGTTCATGGCTTAGATCAGTGCCTTGTTAAGGATGATTGGAGATATAGTGGTGTAGTAGTTCACAATGTCCATTTGACTTAGTTTCAATGCCGCAAAACCAGTCGATTACCTCTTTTGTACATGACCAGAGGCTTAGTTTAGTTCTACTTCTAAGTTCTGGTATAACCCGGTCAATGATAGATTTGCTTAGTCTACCTAGGTCTGATTTAGAGGGGGCTATGAGTCTGACTGGTAGTTTTGACTGAAAGTCCGGTTTATGGTCTTTAATAGATAGCCTCGGTGTCCTAGGGTTGTAGGGTTGAGTCCTGTCATCTATGCTCAGTTCCGTCATTATTGTTTTCGCCTGTTTGTTTATGTGTGCTAGGTTTTCCCGTGTTGATGTTTTGTATATTTTAGCTATTTCGTTTGTAATGCATTTCTTGTAGATTTTGTACTCCAAATTGTAGATGTTTCCTGTTTTATCGGCTGGTACGATGATGCCAGGGCTATTCCTGATATTTTTTTACAGATGCAAGCCCAGACAGGAATGCACTTCTGTCAGGGTTTCGCGGTGCTTTTCTGAATCTAACCGTCCAAACCATGGTAATAATCCTATCGATAAAATAAAGTACCAGTAATGCACTGGGTAATTGCTGGCCTTGTGCCTAAAGTAGAAACAATTATGTCATGTCATGTCATGTCATGTCATGTCATGTCATGTCATGTCATGTCATGTCATGTCATGTCATGTCATGTCATGTCATGTCATGTCATGTCATGTCATGTCATGTCATGTCATGTCATGTCATGTCATATCATATCATATCATATCATATATCATATCATAGTGGATTGGCAGTATCGGTAGAGGGTCGGACGCCATGCTTTGACGCATAGAGTTACGGCCCTTGCCATTCTGAGTTCAAATCCTGCCGAGGGTAACTTTGCCTTTCATCCTTACGGGGTCGATAAAATAAAGTACCAGTAATCCATTGGGTAATTGTGCCAAAAGTAGAAACAATTATGTGCCAAAAGTAGAAACAATTATTTAACGTAGAAACAATTATATTATATTATATTATATTATATTAATTCTATTAATTATATTATATTATATTATATTAATTATATTATATTATATTATATTGCCTTTCATCCTTACGGGGTCGATAAAATAAAGTACCAGTAATGGACTGGGTAATTGCTGGCCTTGTGCCAAAAAAGTAGAAACAATTATATTAATTATATTAGCTTTTGGAGAAAGCCTTTGACAGAGTCCCCTCACTCCATTATCTGGTGGGCTCTTAGAAAACTAGGTGTTGATGAATGGCTCGTGAGAGCTAAGCAAGCCATGTATAAAGAAAGAGTCAGCAAGGTTAGAATTAACAACGAATATAGTGAAGAATTTAGCATAAAAGTCGGTGTTCATCAGGGCTCTGTCCTTAGCCCCTTCCTATTTATTATTGCCCTTCAGGCTATAACAGGGGATTTCAAGACCGGCTGCCCATGGGAACTTCTATACGCAGATGATCTAACGCTCATAGCTGAATCAATGGCTGAACTAGAGAAGAAATTCCAAACTTGGAAGCATGGCCTAGAATCAAAAGGCCTTAAAATTAACTTGTCTAAGACTAAAGTTCTAGTATGTAGGAAGGAAAATAGGGCACTGGTCCCCTCTGGGAAATGGCCATGCTCAGTGTGTAGGAAAGGAGTAGGCAGAAACTCCATATTATATTAATATTATATTATATTATATTATATTGTTATGTTATGTTATGTTATGTTATGTTATGTTATGTAGAGAGTCGGACGCCATGCTTTGAAGCATAGAGTTATGTCCCTTTATGATCTGAGTTCAAATCCTGCCGAGGTTAACTTTGCCTTTCATCCTTGCTGGCCTTCTGCGAAAAATAGAAACAACTATATCATATTTTTAATTATATTATAATAATTATAATAATTATAATAATTATATTATTTATATTAATTATATTATATTAATTATATTAATCATATTAAGTATATTATACTATATTATATTATATTATATTATATTATATTAATTATATCATTTATATTAATTATATTATATTATAATGATTATATTAATTATATTATATTATATTATAGTAATTATATTAATTATATTATGTAATATTATATTATACTATATTATATTAATTATATTAATTATATTATATTATATTATATTATATTAGTTATATTATATTATATTATAACAGAGGCTGTCGAGGTATGGACCGAAGTCCACTTCCCCAACCGGTTCCCCGCCCCTTCCGAACAATCTGGCAAAGTGCTTTTGAAAAGCCTCGCACATCTGCTTAGGCTCAAGGATCACCTGTCCATCCTGGTCTCGCAAAGGCCGGATAGTGGATCTACTCCCTCTTTTGGCTTCTGTCACACGGGCCCAGCTAAGAGCTTTGGTCTCCTCGTTTCCCAGAGCATGTATTTTGCTTCGGACGATGCAGCCTTCGTGTTTCGCGTCGAAGAACTGGCCCAGGGCTGTTCTCGACGCTAGCACTCTGGCCACGTCGCCGCTTCTAATTGCCTCTTCTACATTATCTACCAACTCCCTTTCCTTCCTATTTCTATTTGAAGCTAACTCCTTACTAAATTCTATAGAGACTACTCTAATCTCTCTTTTGAGATATCCCCACCACCTGCTGTTGACGATGGCACCCGTCAACCGCTCCTTAACTAAAGTGTTAATCCGGTCCCTGTAAGCCTTACTTGCCGGTATGGACAAGTTGAGCTTCCAGTAACCGGGTCCCTGTCTATGCGTTCTGCCAAGGTTTACAATGCAGGTCACTAACTTGTGAGCTGAATAGCCAGCCATGAGCATTTTTGGACAACTTAAAAAGTCCTTATCCTTATTTCTAACTAAGAACCTATCTAGGTACGACCTAGATGATCCGCTGAGGTTCGCCCATGTCCAGGTTGGCGCAGTCGGAAAATCTAGTCGATATCTATCGGCCAGGTCAAATCGACCGATTAACCCTTTGAGGCTGTTACACCCATCTCTATCGGGACAGGCCCCTACATAGTCCCAACGTGCATCTAGGATACCATTCCAGTCCCCCACTAATAGCAAGGAGCGGGACATCCCTAGAAAAGTCTCCAGACGATGGAAGAAGTCCGGCTGCGTTGACCTGAAAGGGCCGTAGACGGCTACCAGCCTAAACGCTCCGCCTTCACCACTGCCAAGGTCCAGAACCACTAGTCGACCCTCCGGGTCCAAATGTACCGTCTGTGTTGCGAGACCCAGATGTTTTTGCAGCAGAACGACAACCTCACCCCCACCTCCGGGCTGACAGAGAGATGCGTGCATCTCAAAGTCATCATAGGTAGGGGCCAGTTGTCGCACGTTGCTGATCCGGGCCTCGCAAATAACCATCACATCTATATGTTGTGACCTGAGGTCATTTAGAAGCATTGCTTGCTTCCAAGTTGAGCCCAGGCCACGCGCATTTAGACAGCCTACTCTTAGCATAGCCATGTTGGTGGTGAAGAGAAAAGGCACTTACCTCTCTGCGTCCCGGGTATCGGGCTGCACAATTTCCATGAGGGTGGGGGATGGGTTGTTGGGTGGGGTGGTGGTTTGTGGAAGTGTAGGAGCATCAGTATGTTGTGTGGTTGGGGTGTTTGGAGTTGTGTGGGTGTTTGGGGAGGAGGTGGGGAAGTTTTTTAGGAGGACGCGGTTAATGGGCCCGACGCGGGGGGGGGGGGGGGGGGGGGGCACGTTATCTTTAAAGTTGTTTTTTAGTGTTTTATAAGTGTCCTCTGGGGCCTTAATCATTTTGAGGTGGGGGAAAACCCCTGCCTGTGTGAAGTTAGGCCCTTGGGCTTTTACTAAATTGTTGTTGTATACAATGTTTAGCAGTTTTTTATTTCTTGTGTTTATGTATGTGTATGCATGTTTTTGTTTTTGTGTGGTGTTTTTTGTTTGCTGTTGTTGTGTGTTCTTTTGTGTTGGTGTCTGTGTTATGTTTTGGGGAGGGGTTGTTTTCATTTGTGTGTCTGAGGTGTGTTTTCTTTTTTTTCTTTTGATTGTGTGGAAGTGCTCCTCCTTGTCTGACGACGAACGAGGGTCATCTTCCGCGTTGGAGGGGAGGGGTAGATTTTCGGGTTGTGTTTGCGGTGCAGGTGTTTTGGAAATTGTTTTTTTTTAGTGGGGGGGGATGGGTTGGATAGTGTTTTGTTTTGGTTTGAGCTGTGGTTGTTGTTTTTGTAGTGGTGGTTGTGGTGATTGTGTTGGTTGTGCAGGCAGGATTGGGGTTTTCTTTTTAAGTTGAGGACAGACAGCCCTCAGGTGACCTCTGGCTCCACAGAGGTAACACGAGGGCCGCCTACCCTCAACGGTAATGTTGATAAAAGTTTGATCATCCAGTATGATGCGTTCAGAGATCTGGGCGATCCTTTCGGGCCTCATTTGAACTACAAGTTCGGTGCCCGTTCCACTGAACGCGTCACCCGATGCCTTTCCCATGGACATTAGTGTGTCATCGTCTAGGTCCAGGAAACCTGTCAATGCCCACCATATGTCCATAATCGGAAGGATGGTGTGAATTTTTATTTTTTGTGTCCTTCTACCCATGTACGAGGGTAGAAGGTGTATTGCTGGCCTTGTGCCTAAAATAGAAACAATTATATTAATTTTGGCAGTATCGGTAGAGGGTCGGACGCCATGCCTTCTAGCATAATTACGTCCCTTTATGATCTGAGTTCAAATCCCGCCAAGATTAACTTTGCCTTTCATCCTTACGGGGTCGATAAAATAAAGTACCAGTAATGCACTGGTTAATTGCTGGCCTTGTGCCAAAAGTAGAAACAATAATATTATAATAATTATATAAATTATATTAATTATATTAATTATATTATATTATATTATATTAATTATATTATTTATATTAATTATATTATATTATATTATATTAAAATAATTCTAATAATTATATTATATTAATTATATCATTTATATTAATTATATTATATTATATTAATTATATTAATTATATTATATTATATTATAATAATTATATTAATTATATTATATTATATTATATTATGTTAATTATATTAATTATATTATATTATATTATATCAATTATATCAATTATATTATACTATATTATATTATATTATATTATATTAATTATAATAATTATATTATATTATATTATATTAATTATATTATATTAATTATATTAGTTATATTATATTATATTATATTATATTATATTATATTATATTATGTTATATTATAATATATTATATTATATTGTATTATATTAATTTTGGCAGTATCGGTAGAGGGTCGGACGCCATGCTTTCAAACATAATTACGTCCCTTTATGATCTGAGTTCAAATCCCACCAAGGTTAACTTTGCCTTTCATCCTTACGGGTTCGATAAAATAAAGTACCAGTAATGCACTGGGTAATTGCTGGCCTTGTGCTAAAAGTAGAAACAATTATATTATAATAATTATATAAATTATATTAATTATTTTATATTATATTATATTATATTATATTATTTATATTAATTATATTATATTATATTATATTATAATATAATATAATATAATATATTATAATAATTATATAAATTAGTGTAGAAATCAAGCCAGAATCAGTTCCCGTCCCACCCTTGCAAGTAGGGAGAAGTGGACGTAAAATGAGGCACCGCACCGCATCGCATCGGATCACATCGCATCGCGGTTAACTTTGCCTTTCATCCTTACGGGGTCGATAAAATAAAGTACCAGTAATGTACTGGGTATTTGCTGGCCTTGTGCCAAAAGTAGAAACAATTATATTATATTATAATATATCGTATTATATTATATTATATTATATTATATTAATTATATTAAACTATATTATATTTTATTAATTATATTAATTATATTAAATTACTATCTGCCAGCGGCAAATACTCAGGCGACTGTGTTGATGCCCTACCCGTGGCCAATGTTGGTGGCCTACTCAGCCTGGATGAACTTTGTGTCTCCATCACCCTCAGAGTGGGTGCTGATGTCTGCATGGGTTTGAGGTGCCGATGCGGAAAACTCCTCGACCCCACAGGCCTCCATGGTCTTTCTTTCCATCTGAATGCCGGCTGCTTTGCGCGTCACATGGAGCTAAACCTCATTCTGAAGAGAGCTTTGGCCCGGGCGAATATCCCCTCAGTCTTGGAACCATCTGGGTTGTCCAGAAGTGACGGCAAAAGACCTGACGGCCTTACCATGTGCCCCTGGTGGAGAGGCAGGTACCTTGTCACGGACCTCACTGTTAGTGACTCTTTTGCTCTTTCCCACATCCTGGATGCTGCGGTTAGGACGAGAGCCACAGCTTCTGCAACCGAGCGGAGTAAGACCCTCAAATACGCTGATCTGTCGGCCAGCTACATTTTTCAGCCTGTGGCTTACGAGACGTTTGGGGGAGTCAGGCCGCTGACTGCGGGGTTCCTCTCTTCACTGGCGGCTCGCCTAATAGAGGTAACTGGCCAATCTCGCGAGGTGCGCTTGGCTGTTTCAGTGCATCAGCCTCGCCATTACCCGAGGCAACGCTGCGAGTGTGCTGGTTTGCCTCAAAAATCATTAGAGAGGTTGCCCTGTACTCCTCGCGACGTTGCCGTCTTTTGCTCTAGTGTTAGCTCGGTTGTTCACCCCTTCCTTTACATTTTCTTTAATATTATAACATTAAAAGAATATATCTTTCTGAATGAATTGCGAGCTATTTATAATGTTATTGAAGCATTTGTAATGTTATTTATGTATATATTTAAAACATATTTGTTATGTTATTCTACTGTAAATTTATTTATATGCTGTTTATATTTTCATTCTGTAAGAATTGCAAACGATTTGTAATGTTGTTGTATCAATCATATTTCTTTTTATATAACTGTGAATAAAATATAATTTATATCCACAAGTAAAGAAAACAATTCATCAACAACAAAAAAAAAAAATATATATATATATATATATATATCAATATATATAATCATCATCATCATCATCATCGTTTAACGTCCATCTTCCACGCTAGCATAGGTTTGGACGGGAATATTCCAACTTGAGGCAAGTTTGGTTGTCTTGCTTTTATAGGACTGTCTGGCGGGTTTAGTATGGCTGGATGCCCCTCCTAACACCAACCACGTTTACAGTGTGGACTGGGAGGTTTTTACCGTGTTACCTACACGGCCACATTACAGCGTGGACTGTGTTTTTTTTTGTCGTGACACCTACATGACCTCATTTATTTAGGACTGGATGTTGTGGTACCAACATAACTTTACATCGAAGGGGGTGGTGTAGATGGGGTGGGGGTAGTGGGACGGGGTGTATTTTGGTAAGAGGTGCCTACTGACTGTAGGTTTCGCTTTGCACTTAGGTAAGGCGGGTCTTCTGTTGTACTGTGTAGCGCCAAAGATCTCGGTCCAGTGACATTGTCTTGGAGAGGTGTAAGTGTGTGAGGTCGGAATTTATCAAGTCGTCCCAGGTTTTTCTGGATCTGCCTACTCCGTGGCTACCGTCTATTTTGATCGCCCTGCACTTTTTTATACAGCTGTCGTCCTTCATGCGCATCACGTGACCATACCAACGTAATCTTCTCTCGAGTAAACAGCATCTGATCCCTCTTATTCCTAATTTCTCACTTAGTTCATTTATGCTTTGCCGTTCACATCCAATGGAGCATGCAAGCTTCGTTCCTCTCCAGTCTGCGTAGATCCTGCACACAATGCCCAAGTCTCACATTGCTGTTCGTATGCAGGCATCATAAATATAAATATATATATATGATGATGATGATGATGATGATGATGATATAAATATAAATATAAATATATATATAAATATATATATAACTATATAGTAAAAAGTATGACCCCGACGGCAGAGCTCAAGCCGTTTCGACGGCTATTTCTGGACTAAATTAGAATTTTTAGCCTGGTGAATAAATAGCCGAACTTGTCAAGGGGGTACTTCCTTATATGGGAAGATTGTAGTTGTCAAGAGGATTGGTTAAAATTTGTTGTAAACACAAATAAGTCTATCATGGCATTTGGTGGGAGGTAGGGGCGGCTGAACTTGCCTGTAGAACAATAGGGGTGTGAGTGGAGCGGTCAAGCGTTGAAAGTGATATGTATACAGCAGATTCTAAGGATAGTGTATGAAGTGGAGGAGGGTGGTTATAGAATAGGTAAATCGAATGAGAGTAGGAGACAATAAAAGATAATAGAAAAAAAAAATATATATATATATAGTGAGAAATGAATAAAAAAAATCACAATCCTATTTTACAATTACAGCTTAATAAGTTGAGAATAAAAAAAACTTGTAGAAATTGAGTAGTACCAGAACTGATACAAAATTAAAGGGGTTTAACACATCTGATATAAGTAGTTAGCAAAACGTATTCGGCCAATTCTATCTTAAAATTACAGGGGTGGGGAAACTGATGCTACAGAGGCCCAATGGGCTGCATCGGGATAGGCGAAAGGGGAAAAGCAGACGAGGAAGAAAATAGGGGGTGGAAGGAAGTGATAGGATGAGACAGGGGGAAGAAGAAGACAAAGAGGAAAAGAAAAGAGATACATCTACATAAGTAAGCTGGGGTTTCCCCGAACTTATTCAGCAAGTGGGTGGGGGGAGTATCAGCCCCTGTCTACCCACCCGGGTCGTTATGGGGTTTGAGGGCGAGGTAAGTTTTCGAGAAAGACGAACTGGTAACCGCATGCAAACACAGATTGCGTAGGACTTATGTTCGCTTTTTTTCCGTTCATTGCCAAAGAATGTCTCCACAAACCAAAGTATCGTTTTCCTGTCTTCCTTTGGTTGCAACGTTTTTCGAAATATTTACTTCTGCGTTCACAGATTGATTTTTTTAGTTTCAGAAGATCCTGTTAAGGGTTAAAGCAGCGATTCATTGCTTAAACTTTAATCTGTTATTTTAATAAATAAATATATATATATATATATATATATATATATATATATATATATATATATATATATATGTGTGTGTGTGTGTGTGTGTGTGTGTGTGTGTGTGTATATATACATACATTTTTATGTGTATATTTATATATATGTGTATATTCATATGTGTGTATGTGTTTGTATATGTATATATATATATATATATATGTGTATATATGTGTGTGTATATGTATATATGTGTATATATATGTATATATAAGTATATGTGTGTGTGTGTGTGAATGTAGCGAAGATAATACGTCAGCAATGACGTGTTCGTCAGTATGTTTAATGCAGACAGTCAGACATACAGACAGATATTATAAGGGCTCGACGGAGATCGATAACCGGCGCCTTACACCCCTTTAACAACAGAACATTGAAAAATAAAAGCTGCAGTTAATATCTTTAGCCCGCAAGGAATATATAAATACAAGTTTGAAGTCAATCCGAGTAGAAATGTGGATTTGTATAGACTTTGCAAAAATGAGGACACACACTCAGACAAATTTTATATATATAGATTACGTGTTACGTATGAACAAAAACAACCGTATGTATGTATATATGAGTTAGCTTACATGACATATTTATATATACTCGTACATATATATATGAGTTAGCATACATGACATATTTAGATATACACAAACGTAGGCGTATACAACCATAGGCGCTCTACATAGTATGATTACATCATTTCAAAAGAAAAAGATTTTCCCCACAATTCGGGGAAATTAGTTGAAACTGAAACTAACAGGTATTTATAAAACGTAACAACCCGGATCTTCGTAGTATGTTTCTATCATAGGCGAATCTATGTACACTCTAGATATATTATCGAAACATATTTGAATTAATTTAGAAATCTCATTAGTACTTCAAAACAAAACTTTCCATTACGTAAGTTTTTTTTTTCAAAAATGTTTTTCTAATAGTATTATTTTTGTTGATTTACTGTAGACCAGCCCTTTACATAAGTGTGTGTGTGTGTGTGTGAGTCCCGGGTTCAATCGGGAGTAACCACAGTTAATAACGTACACAACACAACTTTCCTGATGATTTCTTTTGAATGAAACAGTTCTAGTCCTGTAGAAGCCATTTCTATATTCAACTTGATCTCTCTCTCTCTATATATATATATATACACATATACATATACACAACAAACTTACATATAAACGCACATACATAAATATATAGTTCCATGCACACACAAACCTATGATCAAATCCGCTCCATTTGTGACTATCCTGTCTTTTATTTATACATGTTTCCAACATCACATTATCTAACGGGTCCTACTTTTTATTTTATTTTATTTTTTAAGGTGATAGATGAGTGATTTAAGGATGTTATGGCTGCTATTTCTAGCAAGATGAGTGACCATGTAGAACTGATTGGGGTGAGGGTAGTGGATGGGAGAGGGGCAATTTTTCTAAATTTTGCATTATAACTTATTAACAACGAATATATTTTTATGTTTATCTTCTTTATCTCTTATAAATTTTATTTTATACAAAAAACCCTCCACACTGTATCGTCATGTACCGTCTTTAATGTCTCCTTAATGTGAGCCCTGTGTTGCTAATAAAGACAATATTACGTCCCTTTACGTTCTGAGTTCAAATCCCGCCGAGGTTAACTTTGCCTTTCATCCTTACGGGGTCGATAAAATAAAGTACCAGTAATGTACTGGCTGATTGCTGGCCTTGTGCCAAAAGTAGAAACAATTATTATTTCGGTGACACCCCTCCCCCTATTTGCGAATTCCATAAAGTATTTATATTCGTGTTTATCAACATTACATTTTTCTATACTATCTACGAAAATATACATAAATAACATTACAAATGAGTAAATAACAATGTTTAAACCGTGTTGTTTTTAATTTTAGTTTTTTGTTATCGTTTCTTGTCTTTTTACACGAAGAAACCCGTATTGTTCCGCCCTCTGTTGTCCTTAATATATTTTCTTTTTGTAAACCCTTTGTTGTTAATATTATGAGGAGACAGGTGTCCTTCCCGGGTGCTCTCGAAGCCTCACCTGGTTCACGATTGGTGAGGCCGAACCATCCTATTTATTTTATAACATGTGGGATTTCTTGTAATGTACTTTTTTTAATGTCTAAAGAAAATTAATTGTTGCAGGAATGCTATCAATTAAAATAAAATTTAGCCAGAGGTAGCGTAACAAAAATTAATAAGGAGGAGGTGGGGGATCTAAAAAATTAATAAGTTGGCGGGGGTAGATGGGTGTGCCATTATTCGAGACCCGAGAGAACTAGACTCAATATAATCAACTTCCCCAGGGAATTGCTAGCATTAATAGTTGACCTCATTTTCTAGATAGTTCGAAGACCCCCCCCCCCCCCCCCCGCTTCATATGTGTCGGTGTTTGTGAAACTAAATACTTGGAAATGTGCTATAAAGTTAAATGATATAGTTATATACATTCTATTTTTATTGCAGGAAATGATTATTTTAGATAGCGATTGTTCTCATAGTTTCTATAGTCCTTTCCTCTCATACAGCCAGATCTGCCCTTCATTGTTAACATATCTGGTGATTAATACTTTTTTCTGACCGACTCTTATCGTATGACAGAGAACTATCGTATATATATTTTTTTTTTTTGCATGTAATTTGTTTTTAATAACATATATAATGATACAATGCTTACAGGAAAGTCATAAAATCACTTATATCAACACAAGTGGATAAGTTCCTTCAGAATGAAAATATAAACAGAGCATATAAATAAATTTACAGTAGAATAACATAACAAATATGTTTTAAATATATACATAAATAACATTACAAATGCCTGTAACACTACAAAGGATAATACAATGAAAGATATATTCCTTCAATGCTACAATATTAAAGAAAATGTAAAGGAAGGGGTGAACAACGGAGTAAAAGACAGCAGCGTCGCGAGTACTGGGGAACCTCTCTAATGATTTTTGATGCAAGCCATCACATTGGCAGAGTTGCCTCAGGTGATGGCGAGGTATATTTTAATGTTGAAGACGTGAATTTATTAATACATTTATGCATTTTATATTCAGTTATTCGCCAACAGTAGCAAACATATACTTCCAAATTAACGTTTCACTTAACTTGTAAAACTTAAGTATGTCTACAAAAATAATTTTCCACATTGTTGTCAGTTGAATTTGCTGATGTATAACGTTCGTTTTATTTTTTATTCAATATTTTCTTTATTCAGTATAAATTTTTTTAATGGCCTACTTACATTTTTTTTCTTTTAGTTTTGTCACATTTTGCATATTGTATCGTCTTAAATATATACATTTGTAGGTTGTTACCCACTTGTTGGTCACTTAATTTCGACTTTCTTGTCAATGGTCTGTTAATAAGTATTCTTTCATTATCAGTACATTAAAAATAAAAGCAAATTTATGACGGAAAATGGAAGAGTATTGCGTATTTTACTGAATCGCAAATTAAATCACACCGCCAGTAATTACAAAACACAATATTATGTATATTAAATGCCATTAAGTACTTTTTTATCCCGCATAAGTATGCATGCAATTTATATGAAAAAAGAAAAACAATTATTATCGAAAAATACTGCCAAGTCTTACCTTAAAGTGTGTATAATATACATTTTACTAGATTAATGTGTGTATAATATACATTTTACTAGATTAATGTATGTATATACATTGACAACGTTAATCTATGTAGAATTTTTATTATAAAATAATTGAAAGGCTCATTCGGCCTTTTCCTTTTTGTGCTGATTGTTGATGACATCATCCACTCAGTCTGTTAGCTCTTCAGTATTTGGTACTTGTGCGACGGAACTGTGGGAGGCTGAGTCTGTTGGTGAGGACTTCCAGCAAGTCATCCCTGTACTTAGACTGGAGATCAACCCGGCCAAATCTGAGGTCGTCAATGTGAGCTAAGGCGGAGTCGAATTCTAAGATGCCATACTGGGGTTCTGCTGACCCCAAAGCTCTCCAATCCTCCTGAAAGACATGCATGGGTCTCTGAAGACCAAGCATGCAGACATCACGGGTATGATGGAGAGATAGTGCCTTGCCATGCACCTGGCACTCTTCCTCCTGGCACCTCCCCAAATTTCACTTCACACTTCGCGGTCACCTTGCTACTAGATCAACTCATTGAACTCGTTGCCGTCATCCAATACTGTGTGGAACTTATCTACAATGGCTGGCAACAGGCAAAACTCCCTGAGAGTTTCTACAGCCTCAGCCACAGATACATGGTCGGCTCTGCCAGGTTATCTCTCCTCAATCTCCTCCAGCCACAAACTTAACAAGATTCTCTGCAAGATAACAGAACCTGACATGGCTCAGGAACTGGAGTCAGCTCTGGCTGATCCGATCACTGAAGACCTTTCCAGTTTCCAGTATACCGATATCCAATGTAACTGGAATGAAGTCAAGTGCAAGTACACCTACAGGAGTCTTTCTCAAACCAACACTATCTTGCCTGCCTACACCCTGCTTCACAACCAAACAGTCACGCTTGGCTCAGTTTGGTGCCATTCTCATCAATTGGTACCCTTCTTCATGGGGAGTGCACCCACATTGGAGTGGCACAGCACCTCAACTCTGCATGTGTGAGCCACACAGATGCTGTTGTAGAGCACTGGTTGACGAGTTCAATCTGCATTCATTATCTTGCCGCCTTAGTGCAGGCCAGCTCCCCCCCAGGGCCTATGAGGGGGGGGGGGTCCAGTCGGTACTTTGTTCCAAAGCCCAAGAGTTAAGAAGGCCCCACAGCAGCCATGAAATATTCATTTTGAGAAAAAATTTTTGCCTGCTTTGGGACCCTAAGGGGTCTTGTACCGCCTTGCAAAATTTCTCTTGTCAGCCCTGGCTCCCCCTGTCATGCCAGCTCCCCCCATCACACCACTCTGACTTCATCAGAAGGAGCCTCAATCATGGCAGTATGCTCACTTGTAATATAGTGAGTTGAAAAACTTTGATTAACAGAAATTATAGCCATGCAATTAATAGACAAAAACTCCCTATAGGTATGTTTAAAATATAAAAAACGAAAACAAAGAGGGTAACTCAAATCAAATTAGCTAATCAAAATACTTAGGAAATAAAGATGATAAAAATGGAAGTGGGTGTTGTCTTGAAAGCCAACTTGTGAAAGTAGCCAACATGTTTCCTTCTTATCAGACCTCCTCATTGAAGAAAAATGAACATCAAATGGTGGTGGTGGTGGCAGTGATCATGTCTCTTCTTTTTGTCCTCTCTACCTCTTTCTCCTACTTCTCCATCTTCATATGAAAGGATCTTACTGCTGCAAACTACCCACTTTCCTGCTCTGACAATCTCCTGGTCCTCAGCCCACTTACATAGGACCCCATGTGCTGCCTGATGTATTTTAACATGGCACCAGCGCTACAGAAGTTGTCATGTTTTTGACACAGCTGAACAGTCCTAAGTTTTCTATGACTCGATGCCCTTCCTATCACTAACCACTAACTGTATCATGTAGAAAGTTTCCCCAGATGTGTTGCATCAACAGATATATTAGTGTCCTAGGAACTATACATATCTCTCATTATTTCTTTAACACTCTGCCTGGTTCTACAATCTACTCAGCTGGTTATCTAACATACAATACTATTGATAACTCTCCAGTCACGTATCATATCTACCAGATATCTTTTTATTGTTTCACTAATTTCAATAACTAGGTATTTGTGTTCAAGTACTTTTTGCTTTTGTTTTTGTTTGGTTTATTTTTTCATTTTTTGTTTCATTTTTTTTAATCAAATGTATACAAAATTAAACAAACCTTTTTATATGTAGCAACTATTATTGCAAACAATTTTATCATTTAGTAGTTAATTGGATAATCAAATAATATATTAATCTGTTATACAGCTACTGGTGTTGTATGAGTGTCGGATTATATGCCTCAGTATTTCTTAGGATTAGTTGCATTCTGAACTGAAATCTTGCTGAGTTTCATTTTACCTTTCATTGTTTTTGAAATAGAATATTACTTTTTTTGTGGGATACCTACCTACATATTATAAGTACACTGACTTAGATTTGTGGGACACCTACCTACATATTATAATGTACACTGGCTTAGATTTGTGGGACACCTACCTACATATAAGTACACTGACTTAGATTTGTGGGACACCTACCTACATATTATAAGTACACTGACTTAGATTTGTGGGACACCTACCTACATATTATAAGTACACTGACTTAGATTTGTGGGACACCTACCTACATATTATAAGTACACTGACTTAGATTTGTGGGACACCTACCTACATATTATAATGTACACTGGCTTAGATTTCACACTTTTGTATTTGTAAAATTAGTGATTGAAATGTTTTGAAATGTGAGATAAATTAACCTACTGGAAATTATTAAGAATCATTATTTATTTATTTTTGCAGTGAACCACAATAGAACAAAAATGTCAAATTCAAGAGAAAAATTACTGCCTTGGCTTGTGAAGAAACTTGACCGTGGAAATGTTTCAGGTCTCAGATGGACTGATAAAAGAGAGGGAACTTTTCAGATTCTTTGGAAACGGAACACAACTAATCAAGGCAATGAATTGGATTTTCAGATATTCAAGGTAATTGATATTATTTTGAAAGATTTTTTTATGTGGTCATGTAGGTGTCACAACAAAAAGCACCCAGTACTCACTATAAAGTGGTCGTGTAGGTGACATGACAATAAACACCCAGTCCACAATGTAAAGTGTTCATGTAGATGTCATGACAAAAAGCACCCAGTCCACCCTGTAGAGTGGACATGTAGGTGTCACGACAAAAAGCACACAGTCCACCCTGTAAAAGTGGTCATGTAGGTGTCACAACAAAAATCACCCAGAACTCACTGTAAATATGGTTGGCATTAGGAAGGGCATCCAGCTGTAGAAACCAAGCCAAAATCAGTTCTGTATGAGCTAGATATGGTCACCTGACCTCTTACAACATGGCAATCCATCTAACCCATGTGTTTAAAAATGGATGTTAAACAGTGAGGATGATGATGATTGGTCTGATATATTAAATGAAGAATTTGTATATTTTATATTTTTGTCAATCTAAGCATTTCACTTTCAACATCCTGTACCATATGAAACCACATTAACAAAACACTCTTAAAAACATTATGACTGCATCACATTAAAAATGAAGTCTGTCTTTAGTTTACTGTAAATTTGAAATTACCACCTTAGTCTCTAGAGAATAATTGTGAGGGAGATAATGAAAAGAAGAAAGATGAAGATGAGAAGAAAAAGACCCCAAAAATAAATAAAGAAGAAAAAAAGAGGAAAGATAGTGTATATATTTAGAAGAACTCACTGTTTTTCTCTCTATATATATAGAAAAGGAGAAAGTTATTTAGCAGATCTATAATCAAAAGCATTCCAGCTGTGACCATCCATTCTTCTATTTTGACATAGTGTATATAGGACGCCATTATCCAATATTTTTAAGACTCCTCTCTAAATCACTTCCAAATACAAATACGATTTTATTTACTCTTGGAAGAATAAAAACAAAACAACTGTTCTGTTCCTTCTTGGACTTATTTCAATATTTTATATATGAACCAGTAACAGCACCACACTGAAGACGAGGATGGAATCTTCAAAAGGGGTCTATCTGTGGTTTTTGACGAACTTGAATTTAACTTAATTAATTAAAATTTCAAATAAATGTAACATTTGAATCTACAACCTTATATTTTGCTGATGTCTGCTACAACTTCCTGATAGGTTAGCTCATCTCTCTCCATTCTCGCCTTTCGCTATTTACCAATATGTACAGGCTACCCCAATAGAATTTAATTATGTTAAATATATGTAAGTTTATATTTGTTATCTGAATAGATTAAATATTTAAGCACAGGTCCAGGGATCTTCAGAATCTCTGAAGAGCCCTAAATAAGGTGAAAACAGATTCTGTCCTAAAACATTTAATCTGTTCAAATAGGGACAGGA
Organism: Eledone cirrhosa; assembly: GCA_964016885.1. Taxonomy (NCBI): domain Eukaryota; kingdom Metazoa; phylum Mollusca; class Cephalopoda; order Octopoda; family Eledonidae; genus Eledone; species Eledone cirrhosa. The sequence continues at coordinate 437,863,848 of OZ024740.1, read as the reverse complement.
TGGAAGTTTAAGGAGCTGCATCTCTGTTGACAACAAAGGGTTTCCTACTATGAACAAAAGGTTGGTTATATGATACCTGTGTGAGATGCACAATGTTACATGGTAGTGAGACATGGGCAGCAACTGTGGAGGATATGCGACAGCTGGAGAGAAATAAAGCAAGCATACTCGGATGGATGTGCAATGTCAATGTGCGTGAACGACCAAGCATAGGTGAGTTGAGAGTCAAACTGTATAAGAAGAATAAACTGTAATGTGTGGGAGAGAAGACTATGTTGGGATGGCCATGTGATGCGCAGGAAAGACGACTGCTGGGTGAAGAGGTGCCAAGAAATCCCAGTGGAAGGAAGACGCAGTAGAAAAACATGGGTGGAGGTGGTGAGAGCTGACCCCAGATTGCTGAAGCTCACAGAGGAGATGACGAAAGACTGTGACGAATGGAGAGATGTGCTGAATAGGACCCGTCCCACCCTTGCTAGCAAGGAAAAGCAGACATAAAATGATGATGATGATAGATATGTGTATATATATATAAAATTTAAATTTAAAGATATATGTACATAGAGAGAGAAAGAACAATATATCTTATGAAAACTCACAGTATTTTGTACACTCACAAAAAGCATGTATGTGTATATATATATATATATATATATATATATATAGTTAAAAGAATAGAGGTGTAACACACAAGTTATTATATATTGTAAACGGAATAGAAAATGCTGACAAATTGTTCACAGTTGAAAAATGGTTTAATTAGGAATAAAAGAGTATTAGTGATTGTATGGGTTAGTATTCAGTTGTGGTTTTAAGTTTTTAAGTTTTTACCGGTTGCGCATTTCTAAATGCTTTTCAAAAATAATTTTGAGATAGAGTGTCCGTGTTGTTTGCTCTGATCTGATTAGTTTTGGGAATTCTACCTGTTTTTATGTTAAAAAAGTGGCTCCAGCGTTACTTTGGTGTTGCAAAAATTCTTGTGGTCAAAACAATTTTGATTGGTCGGTAGAGGTCATGTGAATGTAAAAAATTGATTTTGCGCCAAGACTGTTTTTATGTTAAAAAAGTGGCTCCAGCGCTATTTGGTGTTTGCAAAACCAAAGTAACGCTGGAGCCACTTTTTTAACATAAAAACAGGTAGAATTCCCAAAACTAATCAGATCAGAGCAAACAACACGGACACTCTATCTCAAAATTATTTTTGAAAAGCATTTAGAAATGCGCAACCGGTAAAAACTTAAAAACTTAAAACCACAACTGAATACTAACCCATACAATCACTAATACTCTTTTATTCCTAATTAAACCATTTTTCAACTGTGAACAATTTGTCAGCATTTTCTATTCCGTTTACCAATATATATATATATATATATATAGAAGTGGTTACACAACAGTTAGTTCACCATACCGAGAACAATTGTTTCACGTATATATATATGTATGTATGTATGTATGTATGTATGTATGTATATGTGTGTGTATATATATATTTAACTGGGTTTTCAATTTCTCTGGGACCAGCCCCCCCTGCCAGATCAAAGCATCAAAACAAAAAATAATAATTCCATCTCAGCAAAATTTTTACTAAGAATATAAAATACTGATCTTTTATCATCCTGTATTCATTTAGCAAAAAATACATTAACACGTCTGTTAATTCTAATGTTTATATTATCTTTACTAATGGGCAGATTGTTTTGAAAATTAGCAGTAAACTAAAGACATTCAATTTGAATGTGATGCAGTCATACTGCAGGTGAGATGGGACACATAGATTAGTGGTAAGGGTATTTGACTTACGATCATTATGTCATGGGTTCGATTCTTAGACTGGATTGTGTATTGTGTTCTTGAGCAAAATATTTCATTCACATTGCTGAAAATGAGCACCAGCTTTGACCCGGTGATGGACTGGCGTCCTGTCCAGGGGAGGGTCTTGTTCTCTCAATTGCTTTATGCCATGGAAACCAGGATAAACTCTGGCCTGATGAGTCTCCGGTCTTTGGTCGTAGTGCTGTTTTGTATTTTTCAAGAATGTCTTGCTAATGTGGTTTCATGTGGTACAGGACGTTAAGAGTTAATATTAATCACCATATTTCTAATGAAATACACTGATTATGTACAGAGATTTAGCACAATATTTCCTTGTTATGTTGGTGCTTCGAAAATAATTTAACAAAATTATGATGGGAGGCAGTAACTTAAATTATAATTAATTTAAAGTTTTGCATCAAAACTAGAAATGATCTCAGAAAAGTAAAAAACTGAAATACTGTAAAGAATTTTGTCTTGCACTGCAGTGTTTTTGCTATTCAACCAAGGTTGGGAAAAGTTAGGGTGGCTGTTATTTTAACATTATTTATTTCAGAATGAAACACTCTAATTTTTTAAACAGGAATGGGCAATTCATACACATCGATATAAAGAAGATAAACCAGAGTACCCTTATTGGAAGACTTTGTTTCGAAATGCAATGAATAAACAGGCAAATATAATTGAAATGAAAGAAATGTATACTTACTCTAAAAAGGATGATCCATATCGATTCTTCCAAATAAAAGGTATTTTATACTATCTATGATATAAATTAAAGAGAAATATGTATGTATGTAAGAACCAAAAACTCCTGATGGAGTTGTAGTGATATTGTAGTGAAACTGGGCATTTTAAGCCTCACGGAGCCTAGCCAATCATGCATTGGGTCTGAACATATGTGATTTCTTCTAGAGAAAAGAGAGAGAGAGAGAGGATGTTAGAAAGAGATATAAAGGAAAAATCAACCCCAGTACTAGACTGGTACTTTGTTTTATTGACCGTCAAAGGATAAAAGGCAAAGTTGACCTCAGCAGGATTTGATATCAGAGAGCAGAGAACCAGAATGAACAGTGCAAAGCATTCTATCTGACGTTCTAACAACTGCCAATTCAATTCATCACATCTGCATATACACACATACACATACATTTAAAAACACACACACATACACATAGAAAAATGCACAAGCATATACACATATGTAAATGTCAAAAAGATATGAATAGTTTAATGTTAGTTTTGATGATGAGTGCTTAATTGTTTGAGCAACTGAATTATAGGGTATGTGACTGAATATTCCTTATAAGTGTGTAACTTGAGCAAGACTGTTTATTTCATGTTGCTCTAGTTTACTCAGCTCTAGAAATGGTTTGCAATGTCACTGGTGCCAAGCTTGGCCATTGCCTTTCCCTTGGATAACATTGGTGGCATGGAGAGGGGGCGGGGAACTGTCTAGATGAAAAACCTTGGTCATTTATGACTGAAGAGTACCTACGATATATATTTGTATATATATATATATATATATAGGAAAAAGTATGACCCCGATGGCAGAGCTCAAGCCGTTTCGACGGCTATTTCTGGACTAAATTAGAATTTTTAGTCTGGTAAATAAATAGCCGAACTTTTCAAGGGGTACTTCCTTATATGGGAAGTTGGATTGGTCAAAATTTGTTGTAAACACAAATAAGTCTATCATGGCAGTGGCTGGGAGGTGGGGGTGGCTGAACTTAACTGTAGAACAATGAGGGAGTGGGTGGAGCCGTCAAGCGTTGAAAGTGAAATCTATATGGCAAATTCTAAGGATTGTGTATGAAAGTAGGCCAGAGGATGTAGGCGAAAAAAGGTTTCTGGAGAAAATAGAGGAGGGACGTTATAGAATGGGTAAATTAATTGAGATTAGGAGACAATAAAAAAATAAGAGAAAGATATACAAAAATAAAAAATTGGATAGTGAGAAGTGATAAAAACAAAAACTATAGAGTCTAAAACAGCTGCGGCGTCCTCCTGTGTAAGAGTTAGCTCTGGACAGTAAGCTCCAAGTGAGATTGTGGGTTATATTGTTATCTTGGAGGTCCCAGATGTAGCCCAAAAGTGTAGTGGCATGTTGCCGGACTGGGTTTCGGAACGTATGTTGGTGTTGGTAGAGCCGGGTCTTAAGACACAAGCGGTTAATCCTATATAAGCTTTGTTGGAAGTGTCCGTCCTCACGTTGCACTGGTAGATCACGTTACTGTCCAGAGCTAACTCTTACATGGGAGGATGCCGTCCGTGTAACTTATGCTCGGAGGAAACATTACAAATGCTGTTTACAAAGGATCAACTCCTAAACAAAAAAGACGAACTGGTAACTGCATGCAAACACAGATTGCGTAAGACTTACCTCGCCCTCAAACCCCCTAACGATCTGGGTGTGTAGACAAGGGCTGAAACACCCCACTTGCCGAATAAGATAGGGGAAACTCCAGCTTACATAGGTAGATGTACCTCTTTTCTTTTCCTCTATGTTTTCCTCTTCCCTTTGTCTCCTCCTATCACCTCCTTCCACCACCGATCTTCCTCGTTCGTTTTTTTTTTTCCTTTCGGCTACCCCGAGGCAGCTCATCAGGCCTCTGTAGCCTCAGTACCCCCACCCCAGTAACTTAAAGATAGCATTGGACGAATACTCTATACTAACTAATCATAGCAGCTGTGTTAGACCCCAGAGATTTTGTATTACTTTTTACTATCCAATTCTACAATTTCAATAATTCTTATTTAGTATCTTCTATTCTCAACTCATTCTCTAGCATTGGCCGAAAAAGCAACACCAACTAAATATAGCAGCTGTTTTAGACTCTATAGTTTTTGTTTTTTATCACTTCTCACTATCCAATTTTTTATTTTTGTATATCTTTCTCTTATTTTTTTATTGTCTCCTAATCTCAATTGATTTACCCATTCTATAACGTCCCTCCTCTATTTTCTCCAGAAACCTTTTTTCGCCTACCTCCTCTGGCCTACTTTCATACACAATCCTTAGAATTTGCCATATAGATTTCACTTTCACCGCTTGACCGGCTCCACCCACTCCCTCATTGTTCTGCAGGCAAGTTCAGCCACCCCCACTCCCCAGCCACTGCCATGATAGACTTATTTGTGTTTACAACAAATTTTGACCAATCCTCTTGACAACTACAATCTTCCCATATAAGGAAGTACCCCTTAAAAAGTTCGGCTATTTATTTACCAGACTAAAAATTCTAATTTAGTCCAGAAATAGTCGTCGAAACGGCTTGAGCTCTGCCGTCGGGGTCATACTTTTTCCTATTACCCACTCTACTACCCTAAGTATTGAGTACTCTGGTGCGTTATGGTCCATCTGGTTCCTTACCACAACTCCTTCATTATATATATATATATATACATAGATTATAGTCTGCTAAACACAGTTGGTTGCTACCTTAGTTTTCAAAGCATGCCCCTATATTAACCATAAAGTTTTATTATAGTCTACTTAGGACAGCTTTAACCTTTAGTGCGCTAGTAATTTTATGAGTTATTTCCCTTGACACTGCATTATCTATTAAGGGGAAAAAACTCTTATGGCACTCCGTATTGATGACAGCGCATTGAAGGATAATCAGATGATGAAAAGCTGTCTAGTTGAAAATTTATTAGCTTTTATTTACTTGTTTTCCTTTTTTTGTATTTCAATTTCTGTTAGAATTTACATCCTCTGTGCAGCCAAAAGAATTGATGCAGAATATGCCTATAAGTTTTGTAAGTTATACTCTTTTATTCTTTTACCTGTTCCAGCAATTCGACTGAGGCCATGCTGGGGCACCACCCTACATATGTTTTTATAATCTTTTGTTTACCTAGCACAATTGTTGGTGTCATTGTCGTCTGTTTTGTTGTATTTTACATCTACTTTCCATATTGGTACTTGTTAAATGGCTCGTTATGGCCTGAGTTACTTCTTATCTGGAGTAACTGCCCTCCCACAGGAGTCAAAGGAACACATCTCAAGCGTATAATCTATTTTAAGATGGTTTCTATGACAGGGTGCTCTTACTAACACTGACTACTTTACATAGAGTACAGGGTATATTTTAGGATGACATCAGCACAAGAGAGTTTATGTCATTGTCACACAGGTCCTATCAACCCTATGTAGATTCCACTTCAGCCTGATAATTCATTATATATTATTAAACAGTTTTAATAACGTTCTTGCTATTATTTCTTTATTTTTTGTCTCTCTTGCAATTCCATCTAATCCAGGAGCCTTTTCATCTTTTTTATTGCTCAATGGCTCTTGCTATTTCTTCAGTAAATATTTTATGTACAGCTACTTCAATACCTATACTATTATTATTATTGCTTATTTAATAGGGCGGTGGATTGGCAGTATTGGTAGAGGGTCGGACGCCATGCTTTCCAGCATAGTTACGTCCCTTTACGATCTGAGTTCAAATCCCGCCGAGGTTGACTTTGCCTTTCATCCTTACGGGGTCGATAAAATAAAGTACCAGTAATGCACTGGGTAATTGCGGGCCTTGTGCCTAAAGTAGAAACAATTATTGCTTATTTCATCTATTCTAATGGGGTAAAAATGCGAAATCTGAACAAGTGGGTTTGGAATTTAGAAATGGGTAAATTTTGAAGGAGGTAAATTTCTCATCTGGGATGCAACATGCTGTGTTATATTCTCCACCTCCATGGCTCACAATGTAGAGGACAGGAAGACAAGCAAATACCGGAGCTTGTCCGGCTACTTCCTCTTTTCACGGGTCACTGTTGAGACTTCATGTGTCCTCGGACCCCGGACAGCTGACTTCCTCCATAAAATTGGACTGATAGCAGCCCATCTGAGGAAGGAGCCCCACGATGTAGGGTGGCTATATCAGCTTGTGTCACTGGCCATTGTCTGCGGAAATGCCTTTGTCATTTTGTCCATGGGGCACAGCTGAAACACCACTCTGACCTAGGTGTAGAGTCTGTCACCTTCTCCGCTTACACCTTTCTTTCTTCCTTTGTCTAGAAGTCCTTGTTCCTCCCCACCTTTTCGTCTCATTTATGGCATTTATAGTCCTTTCCAACGCTTCTCTCTTTTTCTGTATCTTTATATAACTCTACTACAAAATAAGGGATCAAACTAGATGCTAGTTATCGACAATCTGGTCAAACTAAATCACTTTATTGATATAAAAATATAACAATAAGCATTGGGTGTTGATCTTCAGACCTTGCTTTCTCCTGTCAATTAATCCATGATCTTCTAAAGACTTCATTGAAGTATTTATAGATGTTTTTAGATATTCACAACAATTCTTTATTCAACAAATTTCAATTAAATTATATAAGGGAAAGAGGGGAGTGACAGGCTCAACAGCCTTGTCTAGTCAGTGTATCTCAGATGCACCATGCAGAGAAGATAGTGAAAACATTGCTGCAGAAAATAGCCAGTGACACCCACTGCATCAGCCATGAACAATATGCTGCTGTACATCAATTTTTGCATGCTAGCCTGATTTTTGGAGCTGGGTGCTCAGTTAACCATTAACTACTCAACACAATATAAGAATGAATACTTTTTTCTTAGTTATTGTCTTATACAGTTGAACTGGCTCAGTGGACAAGATATTTACTGCAGGTAGTGCACTTAACTCTTCATGTCTCAGATCACCTTGTTATTGCTGAGTAAAGGCGCCAAATATTTTAGGAATGTTGCATATGATTGGCTGTTATGGTGTACTGAAGAAACTGTATCTCCCATAAAAATATGAATCTCTGTAGGAGACATTAAATATTTGTAATGTCAGTTTCACTCATCATCATCATCACCTCACCTTTTCAACACAGCACACATCTACTCATCTCCTCTCAAGCATCTTTACAATTTTCTCAGATCTACCTTTCATTGTTCCAACATTAAATGTGGTAGAATTATAATAATAATAATGAAATTATTGTGTACAGTGCTCAGGTGCACTACAACTCATCAAAGGTGCATATATAGTACATAGAATAATGTACAAATGTCAGGAAAATGAACAGTGTATGAGTCATGATATAATAATAATGAAATATTGTGTACAGTGCCCAGGTGCACCACAACTCATCAAAAAGTGCATGTACAGTACATAGGGCAATGCACAAACATCAGTAAAATGAACAGTGCACGAGTCATGATACACACATGTGTGCATGTGTATGGAAGGGGTACATCAGGTGTAGTTTTGGCGTATTTCGGGAAGCATGAGTGTCTTAAAGGATGCAGTGTCTCGGCAGCTAACAACTGACGCAGGCAGTTTGTTCCATGCTTCAGCAACTCTGAGCGTGAAAAAATGTCTACGAAAGTCATGGGAGCTGTGCTGTTTTCTGATTTTGTAGGCATGTCCACGTGTGTTAGACACATGGAGATCAAAAAGGTGCTCAGGGTTGCAATTGGCGAGATGGTTAATAACTTTGTGGGTATTTACCAAGTCCATTGCCAGACGTCGGAGCTTCAATGAATCCATGCCCAGGGAAGCAAGGCGTTCAGAGTATGGTAGGTGTCTGATGGAGGGTATGTGCTTGGTTGCACGTCTCTGAACAGTTTCCAGGAGGTCTATGTTCTGAGCAAGATAGGGATTCCAGACTGATGATGCGAATTCCAAGTGTGGTCATACCATAGCTGTATACAGTTTTAAATAGATGACTGGAGAGCGGCTAACAAAGGTCTTGCTGAATGATGCCAAGACACCCTCGGCCTTCTTTTGCAATCTTAGAGACATGCTTTGTCCAACGCAAATCGCTGCTGACAGTAATGCCAAGGTCACGTTCACAAGAGGACTTCTTGATATCAGTGTTGTGGAGGGAGTATGTGGACGCTGGATTTTTCCTCCCAAAATGCATGGTGGTACACTTGTCCACAGCCAGCTTCAGTTGCCAGTCTGTGATCCATTGCTGCATTGTATCCAGGTCTGATTGTAGGAAAGAGTTGTAGATTTCAGGATCAGTCCTTTTGATTTCAAGGTACAGCTTGATGTCATCTGCATATTTCAGTACCGTGGCATTCTGTAAGTTGGCATCTATGTCATTAATATATGCCACAAACAAAAGGGGACCAAGAACAGATCCCTGTGGTTCACCAGATGACATCTCATATGGTGAAGAATGCTGTCCTAGAACCGTGACTAGTTCTTTTCGGCTGAGAATGAAGGATTTCAACCAGTCGAAAAGATCATCCCTCACACCCATTGCAGAGAGTTTTGCCATAAGTCTTTTGTGTGGCACAGAATTAAAAGCCTTAGCAAAGTCAAGGTAAACAACATCCACCCATGAGCCGCTGTCAGTGATCTGGGTGATGTCTTCAAGGAACTCAATAAGCTGATCACAGCAGCTGGAGTTAGGGATAAATCCAAAATGTGAGGGCCGGATGAGGCTGTGAGAGCTCCAGAAGTTCCAAAGTGTTTCTCTGACACAGGATTCCATCAGTTTGGCCATACAGCTAGTAAGACTGACTGGACGATAGTTGACAGGTGACATGCGGTTGCCCTTTTTGAACAGGGGAATGACACTGGCAGTTTTCCACTGCTCCGGAGTAGCACCATTGTTGAGACAGTATTGAAAGAAGAAAGAAAGCTGGCACAAAAGGAAATACCCGCCACGTTTGAGAAGTAGGTATGTAACACCATCAAGACCAGGGGAGGCATAGTTGCACTTATTCTTAAGGTGATGTCGCAACATTGCAGGTGTAAATTCCATAGTTGTTATGGAATTTGATGTTAGAGATGGTGGAGATGGTACATTCTGGTTTTCAACAGTAAAAATACTTGCATAGCACTCAGCAATGAGTTCTGCGCATTCTTTGGGATCGTCAGTGATCTGGCTTGTGTGGGGATTGCGAAGAGGACCAACTGGAGAGTGAAGTCTCTGCTTTGAATGAACATATTTCCAGAACACCTTACTGTCAGGATTGGTTGCTATGCACTGTTCAAATTCAAGCACTGCCTTATTTGTCACTTGCTTGAGATGGTTAGAAGATTTATTCCGCTTTTTTCTGTTGGCATCTGATTTATGCAGTTTATATTCCCGTTCAGTGTTCAGACGTTTTTTCATGGGAAGTCGGACCGCTGAAGTTTCCCAAATTGCACTTTTGGGGTGGTTTTTTTTCTGCTTACGTGGCACCGATGCTGCACACGCTATCCATATTGAGTCCAGGATGCTCTGGAGTATAGTGTTCACATCTCCAGAGTTATACATCTCATGCCAGTTTGGGCGCTGTAGCTCAGTGCAGTACAAGTTCCAATCTGCTTTCTTCCAATCAAAGCAAGCAGATTAGAGATGGCTCTGGTTTTTGTTGCTGCCCTCAAGTGCCAGATTGGCAATGATCATAGCATGATCAGAGTCGCCTAGAGGTTCCTCAGTAGTACAACTGATAACCACTTCGGGAGTAGTGGTGAAGATCAGGTCCAAAGTGTTGTCACCTCTTGTTGGAGAGGTGACTACTTGTGACCAGTTTGAGTCCAGCACTAGTTCAAGGAAATCGTTTGCACCTTGTGGCCAACGAAAGGTTTCCCAATCGATCTCAGGATGATTGAAGTCACCTGCAATAAACACATAAGTGGCTGTTTTCTTGGCAGCAACTCTGAGGATATCGCAAAGCTGTGTGTCCTGATGGTAGTTTGGGGGGGCGATAAACAACACCAAGCAGAAGTGTTGACATGGTCATACGTATGTCACAGAAAAAAACTTCTTCCTGTGATTCGTTCAAATCAACGCAAGGAATTACCGAAAAGTTTGAACGAACGTAGACCATCACACCACCACCACCACGGCGATTAATGTGGTCCTTGTGGAAAAGGTTGTACCCAGTAATGCTGAAAACCCCATCACAGAGTAAGGAATGTGCCCATGTTTCTGTGACTGATGAAGTCAGGGTCGATGCTTCTGACATAGGATTCAAACATATGTATCTTGTTGCATAAACTGCGAGCATTTAAGGACAACAATTTGTACCCTGCTCGCAGTTTATGATGGTGTGTAGAGGGTGGCAGGTTGTTCTGGTTTAGTTTCCCAGAGTTGTAGCAGTTTTTTCATTGCCAGTTATTGTGGGTAGATCACACTCAGACCAGCTGGTATCTCTCTTCCACGTTTCACCAGCCTTAACAAGCCTCCAGATCTGCCCATCATCATGCAATTGAAATGATTTATCTGAGAGTAGTAACAGCTTTCTGTATCTGAAAGGGAAAGTGGTTGTGCAATCTCTTGATGGGTTTTCACACATGGCTAAGTTAGTCAACCCACTACTGTGTGCAGCACTAACATCATTATTCTTAGTCCTGTATATGCAGTTTGTGGAAATACTCTAGGTTATGCTTTCCATAATTATTGCCCATGATTTTTCAGAAAAATAAAAAATAAAATTAATTTATATTATATTTAATTATAATAATATTCAGTTATTAAATATTTACTATTATGTAAAAAAAATGTCAAATATTTGTTTATTAAAGAAGCTATACGTTACATTTCAAAATGCCGTTGTAAATAACAAAAACTAAGCAAAATTTATTTGACAACAGGAAGAAAACTAAATTTTTTCTGACATTACTATAAATTGGTCAAACATGTAAATATTTACTATTTACAATTGTTATACCTCTTGCCTAATTCCCGATATGTGTAAACAAGAGTTCACAAGATGAGTTTCAGCCCAATATCTAAGTCATTCCAGTTAGTCATATATATATATAAATATATACAAAAAAAACAACAAAAAGTCTATATTAGTAGCATGACAACGTCTATATTAGTAACATGACAACGTCTATATTAGTAACGTGACAAAGTCTATATTAGTAACATGACAAAGTCTATATTAGTAGCATGACAAAGTCTATATTAGTAACATGACAAAGTCTATATTAGTAACATGACAAAGTCTATATTAGTAACATGACAAAGTCTATATTAGTAACATGACAAAGTCTATATTAGTAACATGACAGTCTATATTAGTAACATGACACAGTCTATATTAGTAACATGACAAAGTCTATATTAGTAACATGACAAAGTCTATATTAGTAACATGACAGTCTATATTAGTAACATGACAGTCTATATTAGTAACACGACAAAGTCTATATTAGTAACATGACAAAGTCTATATTAGTAACATGACAAAGTCTATATTAGTAACATGACAAAGTCTATATTAGTAACACGACAAAGTCTATATTAGTAACACGACAAAGTCTATATTAGTAACACGACAAAGTCTATATTAGTAACACGACAAAGTCTATATTAGTAACATGACAAAGTCTATATTAGTAACATGACAAAGTCTATATTAGTAACATGACAAAGTCTATATTAGTAACACGACAAAGTCTATATTAGTAACACGACAAAGTCTATATTAGTAACATGACAAAGTCTATATTAGTAACATGACAAAGTCTATATTAGTAACATGACACAGTCTATATTAGTAACATGACAGTCTATATTAGTAACATGACAAAGTCTATATTAGTAACATGACAAAGCCTATATTAGTAACATGACAAAGTCTATATTAGTAACATTACAAAGTCTATATTAGTAACATGACACAGTCTATATTAGTAACATGACAAAGTCTATATTAGTAACATGACAAAGTCTATATTAGTAACATGACAAAGTCTATATTAGTAACATGACAAAGTCTATATTAGTAACATGACAAAGTCTATATTAGTAACATGACGGTCTATATTAGTAACATGACACAGTCTATATTAGTAACATGACACAGTCTATATTAGTAACATGACAAAGTCTATATTAGTAACATGACAAAGTCTATATTAGTAACATGACAAAGTCTATATTAGTAACATGACAAAGTCTATATTAGTAACATCACACAGTCTATATTAGTAACATGACAAAGTCTATATTAGTAACATGACAGTCTATATTAGTAACATGACAAAGTCTATATTAGTAACATGACAAAGTCTATATTAGTAACATGACAAAGTCAATATTAGTAACAAAAGAAAGTCTATATTAGTAACATGACAGTCTATATTAGTAACATGACAAAGTCTATATTAGTAGCATAACAAAGTCTATATTAGTAACATTACAATGTCTATATTAGTAGCATGACAATGTCTATATTAGTAACATGACAGTCTATATTAGTAACATGACAGTCTATATTAGTAACATGACAAAGTCTATATTAGTAGCATGACAAAGTCAATATTAGTAACATGACAAAGTCTATATTAGTAACATGACAAAGTCTATATTAGTAACATGACAAAGTCTATATTAGTAACATGACAGTCTATATTAGTAGCATGACAAAGTCTATATTAGTAACACGACAAAGTCTATATTAGTAACATGACACAGTCTATATTAGTAACATGACAAAGTCTATATTAGTAACATAACAAAGTCTATATTAGTAACATAACAAAGTCTATATTAGTAACATGACAAAGTCTATATTAGTAACATGACAAAGTCAATATTAGTACCATGACAAAGTCTATATTAGTAACATGACAAAGTCAATATTAGTAACATGACAGTCTATATTAGTAACGTGACAAAGTCAATATTAGTAACATGACAAAGTCTATATTAGTAACATGACAAAGTCTATATTAGTAACATGACAAAGTCTATATTAGTAACATGACAAAGTCTATATTAGTAACATGACAAAGTCTATATTAGTAACATGACAAAGTCTATATTAGTAACATGACAAAGTCTATATTAGTAACATGACACAGTCTATATTAGTAACATGACACAGTCTATATTAGTAACATGACAAAGTCTATATTAGTAACATGACAAAGTCTATATTAGTAACATGACAAAGTCTATATTAGTAACATCACACAGTCTATATTAGTAACATGACAAAGTCTATATTAGTAACATGACAGTCTATATTAGTAACATGACAAAGTCTATATTAGTAACATGACAAAGTCTATATTAGTAACATGACAAAGTCAATATTAGTAACAAAAGAAAGTCTATATTAGTAACATGACAGTCTATATTAGTAACATGACAAAGTCTATATTAGTAGCATAACAAAGTCTATATTAGTAACATGACAATGTCTATATTAGTAGCATGACAATGTCTATATTAGTAACATGACAGTCTATATTAGTAACATGAGAGTCTATATTAGTAACATGACAAAGTCTATATTAGTAGCATGACAAAGTCAATATTAGTAACATGACAAAGTCAATATTAGTAACATGACAAAGTCTATATTAGTAACATGACAAAGTCTATATTAGTAACATGACAAAGTCTATATTAGTAACATGACAAAGTCTATATTAGTAACATGACAAAGTCTATATTAGTAGCATGACAAAGTCTATATTAGTAACACGACAAAGTCTATATTAGTAACATGACACAGTCTATATTAGTAACATGACAAAGTCTATATTAGTAACATAACAAAGTCTATATTAGTAACATAACAAAGTCAATATTAGTAACATGACAAAGTCAATATTAGTAACATGACAAAGTCTATATTAGTAACATGACAAAGTCTATATTAGTAACATGACAAAGTCTATATTAGTATCATGACAAAGTCTATATTAGTAACATGACAAAGTCTATATTAGTAACATGACAAAGTCTATATTAGTAACATGACACAGTCTATATTAGTGACATGACAAAGTCTATATTAGTAACATGACAAAGTCTATATTAGTAACATGACAAAGTCTATATTAGTAACATGACAAAGTCTATATTAGTAACATGACAGTCTATATTAGTAACACGACGAAGTCAATATTAGTAGCATGACAAAGTCTATATTAGTTACATGACAAAGTCTATATTAGTTACATGACAAAGTCTATATTAGTAACATGACACAGTCTATATTAGTAACATGACAAAGTCAATATTAGTAACATGACAAAGTCTATATTAGTAACATGACAAAGTCAATATTAGTAACATGACAAAGTCAATATTAGTAACATGACAAAGTCAATATTAGTAACATGACAAAGTCTATATTAGTAACATGACAAAGTCTATATTAGTAACATGACAAAGTCTATATTAGTAACATGACAAAGTCTATATTAGTAACATGACAAAGTCTATATTAGTAACATGACAAAGTCTATATTAGTAACATGACAAAGTCTATATTAGTAGCATGACAAAGTCTATATTAGTAACATGACAAAGTCAATATTAGTAACATGACAAAGTCAATATTAGTAACATGACAAAGTCTATATTAGTAACATGACAAAGTCTATATTAGTAACATGACAAAGTCTATATTAGTAACATGACAAAGTCTATATTAGTAACATGACAAAGTCAATATTAGTAACATGACACAGTCTATATTAGTAACATAACACAGTCTATATTAGTAACATCAGTCTATATTAGTAACATGACAAAGTCTATATTAGTAACATAACAAAGTCTATATTAGTAACACAACAAAGTCTATATTAGTAACAGGACACAATCTATATTAGTAACATGACACAGTCTATATTAGTAACATGACACAGTCTATATTAGTAACATCAGTCTACATTAGTAACATGACAAAGTCTACATTAGTAACATAACAAAGTCTACATTAGTAACATAACAAAGTCTATATTAGTAACATAACAAAGTCTATATTAGTAACATAACAAGGTCTATATTAGTAACATAACAAAGTCTATATTAGTAACATAACAAAGTCTATATTAGTAACATAACAAAGTCTATATTAGTAACATAACAAAGTCTATATTAGTAACATGACAAAGTCTATATTAGTAACATGACAAAGTCTATATTAGTAACATGACAAAGTCTATATTAGTAACATGACAAAGTCTATATTAGTAACATGACAGTCTATATTAGTAACACGACAAAGTCAATATTAGTAGAATGACAAAGTCTATATTAGTAACATGACACAGTCTATATTAGTAGCATGACAAAGTCTATATTAGTAATATAACAAAGTCTATATTAGTAACATGACAAAGTCTATATTAGTAACATGACAAAGTCAATATTAGTAGCATGACAAAGTCTATATTAGTAACATGACAAAGTCAATATTAGTAACATGACAAAGTCTATATTAGTAATATGACAAAGTCTATATTAGTAACATGACAAAGTCAATATTAGTAACATGACAAAGTCTATATTAGTAACATGACAAAGTCTATATTAGTAACATGACAAAGTCTATATTAGTAACATGACAAAGTCTATATTAGTAACATGACAAAGTCTATATTAGTAACATGACAAAGTCTATATTAGTAACATGACAAAGTCAATATTAGTAACATGACACAGTCTATATTAGTAACATGACACAGTCTATATTAGTAACATCAGTCTATATTAGTAACATGACAAAGTCTATATTAGTAACATAACAAAGTCTATATTAGTAACACAACAAAGTCTATATTAGTAACAGGACACAATCTATATTAGTAACATGACACAGTCTATATTAGTAACATGACACAGTCTATATTAGTAACATCAGTCTACATTAGTAACATGACAAAGTCTACATTAGTAACATAACAAAGTCTACATTAGTAACATAACAAAGTCTATATTAGTAACATAACAAAGTCTATATTAGTAACATAACAAGGTCTATATTAGTAACATAACAAAGTCTATATTAGTAACATAACAAAGTCTATATTAGTAACATAACAAAGTCTATATTAGTAACATGACAAAGTCTATATTAGTAACATGACAAAGTCTATATTAGTAACATGACAAAGTCTATATTAGTAACATGACAGTCTATATTAGTAACACGACAAAGTCAATATTAGTAGAATGACAAAGTCTATATTAGTAACATGACACAGTCTATATTAGTAGCATGACAAAGTCTATATTAGTAACATAACAAAGTCTATATTAGTAACATGACAAAGTCTATATTAGTAACATGACAAAGTCTATATTAGTAACATGACAAAGTCAATATTAGTAACAAAAGAAAGTCTATATTAGTAACATGACAGTCTATATTAGTAACATGACAAAGTCTATATTAGTAGCATAACAAAGTCTATATTAGTAACATGACAATGTCTATATTAGTAGCATGACAATGTCTATATTAGTAACATGACAGTCTATATTAGTAACATGAGAGTCTATATTAGTAACATGACAAAGTCTATATTAGTAGCATGACAAAGTCAATATTAGTAACATGACAAAGTCAATATTAGTAACATGACAAAGTCTATATTAGTAACATGACAAAGTCTATATTAGTAACATGACAAAGTCTATATTAGTAACATGACAAAGTCTATATTAGTAACATGACAAAGTCTATATTAGTAGCATGACAAAGTCTATATTAGTAACACGACAAAGTCTATATTAGTAACATGACACAGTCTATATTAGTAACATGACAAAGTCTATATTAGTAACATAACAAAGTCTATATTAGTAACATAACAAAGTCAATATTAGTAACATGACAAAGTCAATATTAGTAACATGACAAAGTCTATATTAGTAACATGACAAAGTCTATATTAGTAACATGACAAAGTCTATATTAGTATCATGACAAAGTCTATATTAGTAACATGACAAAGTCTATATTAGTAACATGACAAAGTCTATATTAGTAACATGACACAGTCTATATTAGTGACATGACAAAGTCTATATTAGTAACATGACAAAGTCTATATTAGTAACATGACAAAGTCTATATTAGTAACATGACAAAGTCTATATTAGTAACATGACAGTCTATATTAGTAACACGACGAAGTCAATATTAGTAGCATGACAAAGTCTATATTAGTTACATGACAAAGTCTATATTAGTTACATGACAAAGTCTATATTAGTAACATGACACAGTCTATATTAGTAACATGACAAAGTCAATATTAGTAACATGACAAAGTCTATATTAGTAACATGACAAAGTCAATATTAGTAACATGACAAAGTCAATATTAGTAACATGACAAAGTCAATATTAGTAACATGACAAAGTCTATATTAGTAACATGACAAAGTCTATATTAGTAACATGACAAAGTCTATATTAGTAACATGACAAAGTCTATATTAGTAACATGACAAAGTCTATATTAGTAACATGACAAAGTCTATATTAGTAACATGACAAAGTCTATATTAGTAGCATGACAAAGTCTATATTAGTAACATGACAAAGTCAATATTAGTAACATGACAAAGTCAATATTAGTAACATGACAAAGTCTATATTAGTAACATGACAAAGTCTATATTAGTAACATGACAAAGTCTATATTAGTAACATGACAAAGTCTATATTAGTAACATGACAAAGTCAATATTAGTAACATGACACAGTCTATATTAGTAACATAACACAGTCTATATTAGTAACATCAGTCTATATTAGTAACATGACAAAGTCTATATTAGTAACATAACAAAGTCTATATTAGTAACACAACAAAGTCTATATTAGTAACAGGACACAATCTATATTAGTAACATGACACAGTCTATATTAGTAACATGACACAGTCTATATTAGTAACATCAGTCTACATTAGTAACATGACAAAGTCTACATTAGTAACATAACAAAGTCTACATTAGTAACATAACAAAGTCTATATTAGTAACATAACAAAGTCTATATTAGTAACATAACAAGGTCTATATTAGTAACATAACAAAGTCTATATTAGTAACATAACAAAGTCTATATTAGTAACATAACAAAGTCTATATTAGTAACATAACAAAGTCTATATTAGTAACATGACAAAGTCTATATTAGTAACATGACAAAGTCTATATTAGTAACATGACAAAGTCTATATTAGTAACATGACAAAGTCTATATTAGTAACATGACAGTCTATATTAGTAACACGACAAAGTCAATATTAGTAGAATGACAAAGTCTATATTAGTAACATGACACAGTCTATATTAGTAGCATGACAAAGTCTATATTAGTAATATAACAAAGTCTATATTAGTAACATGACAAAGTCTATATTAGTAACATGACAAAGTCAATATTAGTAGCATGACAAAGTCTATATTAGTAACATGACAAAGTCAATATTAGTAACATGACAAAGTCTATATTAGTAATATGACAAAGTCTATATTAGTAACATGACAAAGTCAATATTAGTAACATGACAAAGTCTATATTAGTAACATGACAAAGTCTATATTAGTAACATGACAAAGTCTATATTAGTAACATGACAAAGTCTATATTAGTAACATGACAAAGTCTATATTAGTAACATGACAAAGTCTATATTAGTAACATGACAAAGTCAATATTAGTAACATGACACAGTCTATATTAGTAACATGACACAGTCTATATTAGTAACATCAGTCTATATTAGTAACATGACAAAGTCTATATTAGTAACATAACAAAGTCTATATTAGTAACACAACAAAGTCTATATTAGTAACAGGACACAATCTATATTAGTAACATGACACAGTCTATATTAGTAACATGACACAGTCTATATTAGTAACATCAGTCTACATTAGTAACATGACAAAGTCTACATTAGTAACATAACAAAGTCTACATTAGTAACATAACAAAGTCTATATTAGTAACATAACAAAGTCTATATTAGTAACATAACAAGGTCTATATTAGTAACATAACAAAGTCTATATTAGTAACATAACAAAGTCTATATTAGTAACATAACAAAGTCTATATTAGTAACATGACAAAGTCTATATTAGTAACATGACAAAGTCTATATTAGTAACATGACAAAGTCTATATTAGTAACATGACAGTCTATATTAGTAACACGACAAAGTCAATATTAGTAGAATGACAAAGTCTATATTAGTAACATGACACAGTCTATATTAGTAGCATGACAAAGTCTATATTAGTAACATAACAAAGTCTATATTAGTAACATGACAAAGTCTATATTAGTAACATGACAAAGTCAATATTAGTAGCATGACAAAGTCTATATTAGTAACATGACAAAGTCAATATTAGTAACATGACAAAGTCTATATTAGTAATATGACAAAGTCTATATTAGTAACATGACAAAGTCTATATTAGTAACATGACAAAGTCTATATTAGTAACATGTCAATGTCTATATTAGTAACATGACAAAGTCTATATTAGTAACATGACAAAGTCTATATTAGTAACATGACACAGTCTATATTAGTGACATGACAAAGTCTATATTAGTAACATGACAAAGTCTATATTAGTAACATGACAAAGTCTATATTAGTAACATGACAAAGTCTATATTAGTAACATGACAAAGTCTATATTAGTAACATGACAAAGTCTATATTAGTAACATGACAAAGTCTATATTAGTAACATGACAAAGTCTATATTAGTAACATGACAAAGTCTATATTAGTAACATGACAAAGTCTATATTAGTAACATGACAAAGTCTATATTAGTAACATGACAAAGTCTATATTAGTAACATGACAAAGTCTATATTAGTAACATGACAAAGTCTATATTAGTAACATGACAAAGTCTATATTAGTAACATGACAAAGTCAATATTAGTAGCATGACAAAGTCTATATTAGTAACATGACAAAGTCAATATTAGTAACATGACAGTCTATATTAGTAACATGACAAAGTCAATATGAGTAACATGACAAAGTCTATATTAGTAACATGACAAAGTCTATATTAGTAACATGACAAAGTCTATATTAGTAACATGACAAAGTCTATATTAGTAACATGACACAGTCTATATTAGTAACATGACAAAGTCTATATTAGTAACATGACACAGTCTATATTAGTGACATGACAAAGTCTATATTAGTAACATGACAAAGTCTATATTAGTAACATGACAAAGTCTATATTAGTAACATGACAAAGTCTATATTAGTAACATGACAGTCTATATTAGTAACACGACAAAGTCAATATTAGTAGCATGACAAAGTCTATATTAGTTACATGACAAAGTCTATATTAGTAACATGACACAGTCTATATTAGTAACATGACAAAGTCTATATTAGTAACATAACAAAGTCTATATTAGTAACATGACAAAGTCTATATTAGTAACATGACAAAGTCAATATTAGTAGCATGACAAAGTCTATATTAGTAACATGACAAAGTCAATATTAGTAACATGACAAAGTCTATATTAGTAACATGACAAAGTCTATATTAGTAACATGACAGTCTATATTAGTAACACGACAAAGTCAATATTAGTAGCATGACAAAGTCTATATTAGTTACATGACAAAGTCTATATTAGTAACATGACACAGTCTATATTAGTAACATGACAAAGTCTATATTAGTAACATAACAAAGTCTATATTAGTAACATGACAAAGTCTATATTAGTAACATGACAAAGTCTATATTAGTAACATGACACAGTCTATATTAGTAACATGACAAAGTCAATATTAGTAACAAAAGAAAGTCTATATTAGTAACATGACAAAGTCTATATTAGTAACATGACAAAGTCTATATTAGTAGCATGACAAAGTCTATATTAGTAACATGACAAAGTCTATATTAGTAACATTACAAAGTCTATATTAGTAGCATGACAAAGTCTATATTAGTAACATGACAAAGTCAATATTAGTAACAAAAGAAAGTCTACATTAGTAACATGACACAGTCTATATTAGTAACATGACAAAGTCTATATTAGTAACATGACGGACTATATTAGTAACATGACAAAGTCTATATTAGTAACATGACACAGTCTATATTAGGAACATGACAAAGTCTATATTAGTAACATGACAAAGTCTATATTAGTAACATGACAAAGTCTATATTAGTAACATGACAAAGTCAATATTAGTAACAGAAGAAAGTCTATATTAGTAACATGACAGTCTATATTAGTAACATGACAAAGTCTATATTAGTAACATGACAAAGTCTATATTAGTAACATGACAAAGTCAATATTAGTAACAAAAGAAAGTCTATATTAGTAACATGACAGTCTATATTAGTAACATGACAAAGTCTATATTAGTAGCATAACAAAGTCTATATTAGTAACATGACAATGTCTATATTAGTAGCATGACAATGTCTATATTAGTAACATGACAGTCTATATTAGTAACATGAGAGTCTATATTAGTAACATGACAAAGTCTATATTAGTAGCATGACAAAGTCAATATTAGTAACATGACAAAGTCAATATTAGTAACATGACAAAGTCTATATTAGTAACATGACAAAGTCTATATTAGTAACATGACAAAGTCTATATTAGTAACATGACAAAGTCTATATTAGTAACATGACAAAGTCTATATTAGTAGCATGACAAAGTCTATATTAGTAACACGACAAAGTCTATATTAGTAACATGACACAGTCTATATTAGTAACATGACAAAGTCTATATTAGTAACATAACAAAGTCTATATTAGTAACATAACAAAGTCAATATTAGTAACATGACAAAGTCAATATTAGTAACATGACAAAGTCTATATTAGTAACATGACAAAGTCTATATTAGTAACATGACAAAGTCTATATTAGTATCATGACAAAGTCTATATTAGTAACATGACAAAGTCTATATTAGTAACATGACAAAGTCTATATTAGTAACATGACACAGTCTATATTAGTGACATGACAAAGTCTATATTAGTAACATGACAAAGTCTATATTAGTAACATGACAAAGTCTATATTAGTAACATGACAAAGTCTATATTAGTAACATGACAGTCTATATTAGTAACACGACGAAGTCAATATTAGTAGCATGACAAAGTCTATATTAGTTACATGACAAAGTCTATATTAGTTACATGACAAAGTCTATATTAGTAACATGACACAGTCTATATTAGTAACATGACAAAGTCAATATTAGTAACATGACAAAGTCTATATTAGTAACATGACAAAGTCAATATTAGTAACATGACAAAGTCAATATTAGTAACATGACAAAGTCAATATTAGTAACATGACAAAGTCTATATTAGTAACATGACAAAGTCTATATTAGTAACATGACAAAGTCTATATTAGTAACATGACAAAGTCTATATTAGTAACATGACAAAGTCTATATTAGTAACATGACAAAGTCTATATTAGTAACATGACAAAGTCTATATTAGTAGCATGACAAAGTCTATATTAGTAACATGACAAAGTCAATATTAGTAACATGACAAAGTCAATATTAGTAACATGACAAAGTCTATATTAGTAACATGACAAAGTCTATATTAGTAACATGACAAAGTCTATATTAGTAACATGACAAAGTCTATATTAGTAACATGACAAAGTCAATATTAGTAACATGACACAGTCTATATTAGTAACATAACACAGTCTATATTAGTAACATCAGTCTATATTAGTAACATGACAAAGTCTATATTAGTAACATAACAAAGTCTATATTAGTAACACAACAAAGTCTATATTAGTAACAGGACACAATCTATATTAGTAACATGACACAGTCTATATTAGTAACATGACACAGTCTATATTAGTAACATCAGTCTACATTAGTAACATGACAAAGTCTACATTAGTAACATAACAAAGTCTACATTAGTAACATAACAAAGTCTATATTAGTAACATAACAAAGTCTATATTAGTAACATAACAAGGTCTATATTAGTAACATAACAAAGTCTATATTAGTAACATAACAAAGTCTATATTAGTAACATAACAAAGTCTATATTAGTAACATAACAAAGTCTATATTAGTAACATGACAAAGTCTATATTAGTAACATGACAAAGTCTATATTAGTAACATGACAAAGTCTATATTAGTAACATGACAAAGTCTATATTAGTAACATGACAGTCTATATTAGTAACACGACAAAGTCAATATTAGTAGAATGACAAAGTCTATATTAGTAACATGACACAGTCTATATTAGTAGCATGACAAAGTCTATATTAGTAATATAACAAAGTCTATATTAGTAACATGACAAAGTCTATATTAGTAACATGACAAAGTCAATATTAGTAGCATGACAAAGTCTATATTAGTAACATGACAAAGTCAATATTAGTAACATGACAAAGTCTATATTAGTAATATGACAAAGTCTATATTAGTAACATGACAAAGTCAATATTAGTAACATGACAAAGTCTATATTAGCAACATGACAAAGTCTATATTAGTAACATGACAAAGTCTATATTAGTAACATGACAAAGTCTATATTAGTAACATGACAAAGTCTATATTAGTAACATGACAAAGTCTATATTAGTAACATGACAAAGTCAATATTAGTAACATGACACAGTCTATATTAGTAACATGACACAGTCTATATTAGTAACATCAGTCTATATTAGTAACATGACAAAGTCTATATTAGTAACATAACAAAGTCTATATTAGTAACACAACAAAGTCTATATTAGTAACAGGACACAATCTATATTAGTAACATGACACAGTCTATATTAGTAACATGACACAGTCTATATTAGTAACATCAGTCTACATTAGTAACATGACAAAGTCTACATTAGTAACATAACAAAGTCTACATTAGTAACATAACAAAGTCTATATTAGTAACATAACAAAGTCTATATTAGTAACATAACAAGGTCTATATTAGTAACATAACAAAGTCTATATTAGTAACATAACAAAGTCTATATTAGTAACATAACAAAGTCTATATTAGTAACATGACAAAGTCTATATTAGTAACATGACAAAGTCTATATTAGTAACATGACAAAGTCTATATTAGTAACATGACAGTCTATATTAGTAACACGACAAAGTCAATATTAGTAGAATGACAAAGTCTATATTAGTAACATGACACAGTCTATATTAGTAGCATGACAAAGTCTATATTAGTAACATAACAAAGTCTATATTAGTAACATGACAAAGTCTATATTAGTAACATGACAAAGTCAATATTAGTAGCATGACAAAGTCTATATTAGTAACATGACAAAGTCAATATTAGTAACATGACAAAGTCTATATTAGTAATATGACAAAGTCTATATTAGTAACATGACAAAGTCTATATTAGTAACATGACAAAGTCTATATTAGTAACATGTCAATGTCTATATTAGTAACATGACAAAGTCTATATTAGTAACATGACAAAGTCTATATTAGTAACATGACACAGTCTATATTAGTGACATGACAAAGTCTATATTAGTAACATGACAAAGTCTATATTAGTAACATGACAAAGTCTATATTAGTAACATGACAAAGTCTATATTAGTAACATGACAAAGTCTATATTAGTAACATGACAAAGTCTATATTAGTAACATGACAAAGTCTATATTAGTAACATGACAAAGTCTATATTAGTAACATGACAAAGTCTATATTAGTAACATGACAAAGTCTATATTAGTAACATGACAAAGTCTATATTAGTAACATGACAAAGTCTATATTAGTAACATGACAAAGTCTATATTAGTAACATGACAAAGTCTATATTAGTAACATGACAAAGTCTATATTAGTAACATGACAAAGTCAATATTAGTAGCATGACAAAGTCTATATTAGTAACATGACAAAGTCAATATTAGTAACATGACAGTCTATATTAGTAACATGACAAAGTCAATATGAGTAACATGACAAAGTCTATATTAGTAACATGACAAAGTCTATATTAGTAACATGACAAAGTCTATATTAGTAACATGACAAAGTCTATATTAGTAACATGACACAGTCTATATTAGTAACATGACAAAGTCTATATTAGTAACATGACACAGTCTATATTAGTGACATGACAAAGTCTATATTAGTAACATGACAAAGTCTATATTAGTAACATGACAAAGTCTATATTAGTAACATGACAAAGTCTATATTAGTAACATGACAGTCTATATTAGTAACACGACAAAGTCAATATTAGTAGCATGACAAAGTCTATATTAGTTACATGACAAAGTCTATATTAGTAACATGACACAGTCTATATTAGTAACATGACAAAGTCTATATTAGTAACATAACAAAGTCTATATTAGTAACATGACAAAGTCTATATTAGTAACATGACAAAGTCAATATTAGTAGCATGACAAAGTCTATATTAGTAACATGACAAAGTCAATATTAGTAACATGACAAAGTCTATATTAGTAACATGACAAAGTCTATATTAGTAACATGACAGTCTATATTAGTAACACGACAAAGTCAATATTAGTAGCATGACAAAGTCTATATTAGTTACATGACAAAGTCTATATTAGTAACATGACACAGTCTATATTAGTAACATGACAAAGTCTATATTAGTAACATAACAAAGTCTATATTAGTAACATGACAAAGTCTATATTAGTAACATGACAAAGTCTATATTAGTAACATGACACAGTCTATATTAGTAACATGACAAAGTCAATATTAGTAACAAAAGAAAGTCTATATTAGTAACATGACAAAGTCTATATTAGTAACATGACAAAGTCTATATTAGTAGCATGACAAAGTCTATATTAGTAACATGACAAAGTCTATATTAGTAACATTACAAAGTCTATATTAGTAGCATGACAAAGTCTATATTAGTAACATGACAAAGTCAATATTAGTAACAAAAGAAAGTCTACATTAGTAACATGACACAGTCTATATTAGTAACATGACAAAGTCTATATTAGTAACATGACGGACTATATTAGTAACATGACAAAGTCTATATTAGTAACATGACACAGTCTATATTAGGAACATGACAAAGTCTATATTAGTAACATGACAAAGTCTATATTAGTAACATGACAAAGTCTATATTAGTAACATGACAAAGTCAATATTAGTAACAGAAGAAAGTCTATATTAGTAACATGACAGTCTATATTAGTAACATGACAAAGTCTATATTAGTAACATGACAAAGTCTATATTAGTAACATGACAAAGTCTATATTAGTAACATGACAAAGTCTATATTAGTAACATGACAAAGTCTATATTAGTAACATGACAGTCAACATTAGTAACATGACAAAGTCTATATTAGTAACATGACAAAGTCTATATTAGTAACATGAGAAAGTCAATATTAGTAACATGACAAAGTCTATATTAGTAACATGACAAAGTCTATATTAGTAACATGACAGAGTCTATATTAGTAACATGGCAAAGTCTATATTAGTAACATGACAAAGTCTATATTAGTAACATGACAAAGTCTATATTAGTAACATGACAAAGTCAATATTAGTAACAAAAGAAAGTCTACATTAGTAACATGACACAGTCTATATTAGTAACATGACAAAGTCTATATTAGTAACATGACGGACTATATTAGTAACATGACAAAGTCTATATTAGTAACATGACACAGTCTATATTAGGAACATGACAAAGTCTATATTAGTAACATGACAAAGTCTATATTAGTAACATGACAAAGTCTATATTAGTAACATGACAAAGTCAATATTAGTAACAGAAGAAAGTCTATATTAGTAACATGACAGTCTATATTAGTAACATGACAAAGTCTATATTAGTAACATGACAAAGTCTATATTAGTAACATGACAAAGTCTATATTAGTAACATGACAAAGTCTATATTAGTAACATGACAAAGTCTATATTAGTAACATGACAGTCAACATTAGTAACATGACAAAGTCTATATTAGTAACATGACAAAGTCTATATTAGTAACATGAGAAAGTCAATATTAGTAACATGACAAAGTCTATATTAGTAACATGACAAAGTCTATATTAGTAACATGACAGAGTCTATATTAGTAACATGGCAAAGTCTATATTAGTAACATGACAAAGTCTATATTAGTAACATGACAAAGTCTATATTAGTAACATGACAAAATCAATATTAGTAACATGACAAAGTCTATATTAGTAACATGACAGTCTATATTAGTAACATGACAGTCTATATTAGTAACATGACAGTCTATATTAGTAACATGACAAAGTCTATATTAGTAGCATGACAAAGTCTATATTAGTAACATGACAAAGTCTATACTAGTAACATGACAAAGTCAATATTAGTAACATGACAGTCTATATTAGTAACTTGACAGTCTATATTAGTAACATGACAAAGTCTATATTAGTAACATGACAATGTCTATATTAGTAGCATGACAAAGTCTATATTAGTAATATGACAAAGTCTATATTAGTAACATGACAAAGTCAATATTAGTAACAAAAGAAAGTCTATATTAGTAACATGACACAGTCTATATTAGTAACATGACAGTCTATATTAGTAACATGACAGTCTATATTAGTAACATGACAAAGTCTATATTAGTAGCATAACAAAGTCTATATTAGTAACATGACAACGTCTATATTAGTAACATGACAAAGTCTATTAGTAACATGACAAAGTCTATATTAGTAACATGCCAAAGTCTATATTAGTAACATGACAAAGTCTATATTAGTAGCATAACAAAGTCTATATTAGTAACATGACAACGTCTATATTAGTAACATGACAAAGTCTATATTAGTAACATGACAAAGTCTATATTAGTAACATGACAAAGTCTATATTAGTAACATGACAAAGTCTATATTAGTAACACAACAAAGTCTATATTAGTAACATGACAAAGTCTATATTAGTAACATGACAGTCTATATTAGTAACATGACAAAGTCTATATTAGTAACATGACAAAGTCTATATTAGTAACATGACAAAGTCTATATTAGTAACATGACAAAGTCTATATTAGTAACATGACAAAGTCTATATTAGTAACATGACAAAGTCTATATTAGTAACATGACAGTCTATATTAGTAACATGACAAAGTCTATATTAGTAACATGACAAAGTCTATATTAGTAATATGACAAAGTCTATATTAGTAACATGACAAAGTCAATATTAGTAACATGACAAAGTCTATATTAGTAACATGACAAAGTCTATATTAGTAACATGACAATGTCTATATTAGTAACATGACAAAGTCTATATTAGTAACATGACAAAGTCTATATTAGTAACATGACACAGTCTATATTAGTGACATGACAAAGTCTATATTAGTAACATGACAAAGTCTATATTAGTAACATGACAAAGTCTATATTAGTAACATGACAAAGTCTATATTAGTAACATGACAAAGTCTATATTAGTAACATGACAAAGTCTATATTAGTAACATGACAAAGTCAATATTAGTAGCATGACAAAGTCTATATTAGTAACATGACAAAGTCAATATTAGTAACATGACAAAGTCTATATTAGTAATATGACAAAGTCTATATTAGTAACATGACAAAGTCAATATTAGTAACATGACAAAGTCTATATTAGTAACATGACAAAGTCTATATTAGTAACATGACAATGTCTATATTAGTAACATGACAAAGTCTATATTAGTAACATGACAAAGTCTATATTAGTAACATGACACAGTCTATATTAGTGACATGACAAAGTCTATATTAGTAACATGACAAAGTCTATATTAGTAACATGACAAAGTCTATATTAGTAACATGACAAAGTCTATATTAGTAACATGACAAAGTCTATATTAGTAACATGACAAAGTCTATATTAGTAACATGACAAAGTCTATATTAGTAACATGACAAAGTCAATATTAGTAACATGACACAGTCTATATTAGTAACATGACACAGTCTATATTAGTAACATCAGTCTATATTAGTAACATGACAAAGTCTATATTAGTAACATAACAAAGTCTATATTAGTAACACAACAAAGTCTATATTAGTAACAGGACACAATCTATATTAGTAACATGACACAGTCTATATTAGTAACATGACACAGTCTATATTAGTAACATCAGTCTACATTAGTAACATGACAAAGTCTACATTAGTAACATAACAAAGTCTACATTAGTAACATAACAAAGTCTATATTAGTAACATAACAAAGTCTATATTAGTAACATAACAAGGTCTATATTAGTAACATAACAAAGTCTATATTAGTAACATAACAAAGTCTATATTAGTAACATAACAAAGTCTATATTAGTAACATGACAAAGTCTATATTAGTAACATGACAAAGTCTATATTAGTAACATGACAAAGTCTATATTAGTAACATGACAAAGTCTATATTAGTAACATGACAGTCTATATTAGTAACACGACAAAGTCAATATTAGTAGAATGACAAAGTCTATATTAGTAACATGACACAGTCTATATTAGTAGCATGACAAAGTCTATATTAGTAACATAACAAAGTCTATATTAGTAACATGACAAAGTCTATATTAGTAACATGACAAAGTCAATATTAGTAGCATGACAAAGTCTATATTAGTAACATGACAAAGTCAATATTAGTAACATGACAAAGTCTATATTAGTAATATGACAAAGTCTATATTAGTAACATGACAAAGTCTATATTAGTAACATGACAAAGTCTATATTAGTAACATGTCAATGTCTATATTAGTAACATGACAAAGTCTATATTAGTAACATGACAAAGTCTATATTAGTAACATGACACAGTCTATATTAGTGACATGACAAAGTCTATATTAGTAACATGACAAAGTCTATATTAGTAACATGACAAAGTCTATATTAGTAACATGACAAAGTCTATATTAGTAACATGACAAAGTCTATATTAGTAACATGACAAAGTCTATATTAGTAACATGACAAAGTCTATATTAGTAACATGACAAAGTCTATATTAGTAACATGACAAAGTCAATATTAGTAGCATGACAAAGTCTATATTAGTAACATGACAAAGTCAATATTAGTAACATGACAGTCTATATTAGTAACATGACAAAGTCAATATGAGTAACATGACAAAGTCTATATTAGTAACATGACAAAGTCTATATTAGTAACATGACAAAGTCTATATTAGTAACATGACAAAGTCTATATTAGTAACATGACACAGTCTATATTAGTAACATGACAAAGTCTATATTAGTAACATGACACAGTCTATATTAGTGACATGACAAAGTCTATATTAGTAACATGACAAAGTCTATATTAGTAACATGACAAAGTCTATATTAGTAACATGACAAAGTCTATATTAGTAACATGACAGTCTATATTAGTAACACGACAAAGTCAATATTAGTAGCATGACAAAGTCTATATTAGTTACATGACAAAGTCTATATTAGTAACATGACACAGTCTATATTAATAACATGACAAAGTCTATATTAGTAACATAACAAAGTCTATATTAGTAACATGACAAAGTCTATATTAGTAACATGACAAAGTCAATATTAGTAGCATGACAAAGTCTATATTAGTAACATGACAAAGTCAATATTAGTAACATGACAAAGTCTATATTAGTAACATGACAAAGTCTATATTAGTAACATGACAGTCTATATTAGTAACACGACAAAGTCAATATTAGTAGCATGACAAAGTCTATATTAGTTACATGACAAAGTCTATATTAGTAACATGACACAGTCTATATTAGTAACATGACAAAGTCTATATTAGTAACATAACAAAGTCTATATTAGTAACATGACAAAGTCTATATTAGTAACATGACAAAGTCTATATTAGTAACATGACACAGTCTATATTAGTAACATGACAAAGTCAATATTAGTAACAAAAGAAAGTCTATATTAGTAACATGACAAAGTCTATATTAGTAACATGACAAAGTCTATATTAGTAGCATGACAAAGTCTATATTAGTAACATGACAAAGTCTATATTAGTAACATTACAAAGTCTATATTAGTAGCATGACAAAGTCTATATTAGTAACATGACAAAGTCAATATTAGTAACAAAAGAAAGTCTACATTAGTAACATGACACAGTCTATATTAGTAACATGACAAAGTCTATATTAGTAACATGACGGACTATATTAGTAACATGACAAAGTCTATATTAGTAACATGACACAGTCTATATTAGGAACATGACAAAGTCTATATTAGTAACATGACAAAGTCTATATTAGTAACATGACAAAGTCTATATTAGTAACATGACAAAGTCAATATTAGTAACAGAAGAAAGTCTATATTAGTAACATGACAGTCTATATTAGTAACATGACAAAGTCTATATTAGTAACATGACAAAGTCTATATTAGTAACATGACAAAGTCTATATTAGTAACATGACAAAGTCTATATTAGTAACATGACAAAGTCTATATTAGTAACATGACAGTCAACATTAGTAACATGACAAAGTCTATATTAGTAACATGACAAAGTCTATATTAGTAACATGAGAAAGTCAATATTAGTAACATGACAAAGTCTATATTAGTAACATGACAAAGTTTATATTAGTAACATGACAGAGTCTATATTAGTAACATGGCAAAGTCTATATTAGTAACATGACAAAGTCTATATTAGTAACATGACAAAGTCTATATTAGTAACATGACAAAGTCAATATTAGTAACAAAAGAAAGTCTACATTAGTAACATGACACAGTCTATATTAGTAACATGACAAAGTCTATATTAGTAACATGACGGACTATATTAGTAACATGACAAAGTCTATATTAGTAACATGACACAGTCTATATTAGGAACATGACAAAGTCTATATTAGTAACATGACAAAGTCTATATTAGTAACATGACAAAGTCTATATTAGTAACATGACAAAGTCAATATTAGGAACAGAAGAAAGTCTATATTAGTAACATGACAGTCTATATTAGTAACATGACAAAGTCTATATTAGTAACATGACAAAGTCTATATTAGTAACATGACAAAGTCTATATTAGTAACATGACAAAGTCTATATTAGTAACATGACAAAGTCTATATTAGTAACATGACAGTCAACATTAGTAACATGACAAAGTCTATATTAGTAACATGACAAAGTCTATATTAGTAACATGAGAAAGTCAATATTAGTAACATGACAAAGTCTATATTAGTAACATGACAAAGTCTATATTAGTAACATGACAGAGTCTATATTAGTAACATGGCAAAGTCTATATTAGTAACATGACAAAGTCTATATTAGTAACATGACAAAGTCTATATTAGTAACATGACAAAATCAATATTAGTAACATGACAAAGTCTATATTAGTAACATGACAGTCTATATTAGTAACATGACAGTCTATATTAGTAACATGACAGTCTATATTAGTAACATGACAAAGTCTATATTAGTAGCATGACAAAGTCTATATTAGTAACATGACAAAGTCTATACTAGTAACATGACAAAGTCAATATTAGTAACATGACAGTCTATATTAGTAACTTGACAGTCTATATTAGTAACATGACAAAGTCTATATTAGTAACATGACAATGTCTATATTAGTAGCATGACAAAGTCTATATTAGTAATATGACAAAGTCAATATTAGTAACAAAAGAAAGTCTATATTAGTAACATGACACAGTCTATATTAGTAACATGACAGTCTATATTAGTAACATGACAGTCTATATTAGTAACATGACAAAGTCTATATTAGTAGCATAACAAAGTCTATATTAGTAACATGACAACGTCTATATTAGTAACATGACAAAGTCTATTAGTAACATGACAAAGTCTATATTAGTAACATGCCAAAGTCTATATTAGTAACATGACAAAGTCTATATTAGTAGCATAACAAAGTCTATATTAGTAACATGACAACGTCTATATTAGTAACATGACAAAGTCTATATTAGTAACATGACAAAGTCTATATTAGTAACATGACAAAGTCTATATTAGTAACATGACAAAGTCTATATTAGTAACACAACAAAGTCTATATTAGTAACATGACAAAGTCTATATTAGTAACATGACAGTCTATATTAGTAACATGACAAAGTCTATATTAGTAACATGACAAAGTCTATATTAGTAACATGACAAAGTCTATATTAGTAACATGACAAAGTCTATATTAGTAACATGACAAAGTCTATATTAGTAACATGACAAAGTCTATATTAGTAACATGACAGTCTATATTAGTAACATGACAAAGTCTATATTAGTAACATGACAAAGTCTATATTAGTAACATGACAAAGTCTATATTAGTAACATGACAAAGTCTATATTAGTAGCATGACAAAGTCTATATTAGTAACATGACAAAGTCAATATTAGTAACATGACAAAGTCTATATTAGTAACATGACAAAGTCTATATTAGTAACATGACAAAGTCTATATTAGTAACATGACAAAGTCTATATTAGTAACATGACAAAGTCTATATTAGTAACATAACAAAGTCTATATTAGTAACATGACAAAGTCAATATTAGTAACATGACAAAGTCTATATTAGTAACATGACAGTCTATATTAGTAACATGACAGTCTATATTAGTAACATGACAAAGTCTATATTAGTAACATGACAAAGTCTATATTAGTAGCATGACAAAGTCTATATTAGTAACATGACAAAGTCTACATTAGTAACATGACAAAGTCAATATTAGTAACATGACAAAGTCAATATTAGTAACATGACAAAGTCTATATTAGTAACATGACAAAGTCTATATTAGTAACATGACAAAGTCTATATTAGTAACATGACAAAGTCTATATTAGTAACATGACAAAGTCTATATTTGTAACACAACAAAGTCTATATTAGTAACACAACAAAGTGTATATTAGTAACACAACAAAGTCTATATTAGTAGCATGACAAAGTCTATATTAGTAACATCAGTCTATATTAGTAACATGACAAAGTCTATATTAGTAACATGACAAAGTCTATATTAGTAACATGACAAAGTCAATATTAGTAACATGACAAAGTCTATATTAGTAACATGAGAAAGTCTATATTAGTAACATGACAAAGTCTATATTAGTAACATGACAAAGTCTATATTAGTAACATGACAAAGTCTATATTAGTAACATAACAAAGTCTATATTAGTAACACAACAAAGTCTATATTAGTAACACAACAAAGTCTATATTAGTAACACAACAAAGTCTATATTAGTAGCATGACAAAGTCTATATTAGTAACGTCAGTCTATATTAGTAACATGACAACGTCTATATTAGTAACATGACAAAGTCTATATTAGTAGCATAACAAAGTCTATATTAGTAACATGACAACGTCTATATTAGTAACATGACAAAGTCTATATTATTAACATGACAAAGTCTATATTAGTAACATGACAAAGTCTATATTAGTAACATGACAAAGTCTATATTAGTAACATGACAAAGTCTATATTAGTAACATGACAGTCTATATTAGTAACACGACAAAGTCAATATTAGTAGCATGACAAAGTCTACATTAGTAACATGACAAAGTCTATATTAGTAACATGACAAAGTCTACATTAGTAACATGACAAAGTCTATATTAGTAACATGACAAAGTCTATATTAGTAACATGACAGTCTATATTAGTAACATGACAAAGTTTATATTAGTAACATGACAAAGTCTATATTAGTAACACGACAAAGTCAATATTAGTAACATGACAAAGTCTATATTAGTAACACGACAAAGTCAATATTAGTAGCATGACAAAGTCTATATTAGTAACATGACAAAGTCTATATTAGTAACATGACAAAGTCTATATTAGTACCACGACAAAGTCAATATTAGTAACATGACAAAGTCTATATTAGTAACATGACAAAGTCAATATTAGTAACATGACAAAGTCTATATTAGTAACATGACAAAGTCTATATTAGTAACATGACAAAGTCTATATTAGTAGCATGACAAAGTCTATATTAGTAACATGACAAAGTCTATATTAGTAACATGACAAAGTCTATATTAGTAACATGACAAAGTCAATATTAGTAACATGACAAAGTCTATATTAGTAACACAAGAAAGTCTATATTAGTAGCATGACAAAGTCTATATTAGTAACATGACAAAGTCTATATTAGTAACATGAGAAAGTCTATATTAGTAACATGACAAAGTCTATATTAGTAACATGACACAGTCTATATTAGTAGCATGACAAAGTCTATATTAGTAACATGACAAAGTCTATATTAGTAGCATGACAAAGTCTATATTAGTAACATGACAAAGTCTATATTAGTAACACGACAAAGTCAATATTAGTAACATGACAAAGTCTATATTAGTAACATGACAAAGTCAATATTAGTAGCATGACAAAGTCTATATTAGTAACATGACAAAGTCTATATTAGTAACATGACAAAGTCTATATTAGTAACATGACAAAGTCAATATTAGTAACATGACAAAGTCTATATTAGTAACAATGCAAAGTCTATATTAGTAGCATGACAAAGTCTATGTTAATAACACAACAAAGTCTATATTAGTAACATGACAGTCTATATTAGTAACATGACAAAGTCTATATTACTAACATGACAAAGTCTATATTAGTAACATGACAAAGTCTATATTAGTAGCATGACAAAGTCTATATTAGTAACATGACAAAGTCTACATTAGTAACATGACAAAGTCTATATTAGTAACATGACAAAGTCTATATTAGTAACACAACAAAGTCTATATTAGTAACATGACAGTCAATATTAGTAACATGACAAAGTCTATATTACTAACATGACAAAGTCTATATTAGTAGCATGACAAAGTCTATATTAGTAGCATGACAAAGTCTATATTAGTAGCATGACAAAGTCTATATTAGTAGCATGAGAAAGTCTATATTAGTAACATGACAAAGTCTACATTAGTAACATGACAAAGTCTACATTAGTAACATGACAAAGTCTACATTAGTAACATGACAAAGTCTACATTAGTAACATAACAAAGTCTATATTAGTAACATGACAGTCTATATTAGTAACATGACACAGTCTATATTAGTAACATCAGTCTATATTAGTAACATGACAAAGTCTACATTAGTAACATAACAAAGTCTACATTAGTAACATAACAAAGTCTATATTAGTAACATAACAAAGTCTATATTAGTAACATAACAAAGTCTATATTAGTAACATAACAAAGTCTATATTAGTAACATGACACAGTCTATATTAGTAACATGACACAGTCTATATTAGTAACATGACACAGTCTATATTAGTAACATGACAAAGTCTACATTAGTAACATGACAAAGTCTACATTAGTAACATGACAAAGTCTACATTAGTAACATGACAAAGTCTACATTAGTAACATAACAAAGTCTATATTAGTAACATGACAAAGTCTATATTAGTAACATAACAAAGTCTATATTAGTAATATGACAAAGTCTATATTAGTAACGTAACAAAGTCTATATTAGTAACATGACAAAGTCTACATTAGTAACATAACAAAGTCTACATTAGTAACATGACAAAGTCTATATTAGTAGCATGAGAAAGTCTACATTAGTAACATAACAAAGTCTACATTAGTAACATAACAAAGTCTATATTAGTAACATAACAAAGTCTATATTAGTAACATGACAAAGTCTATATTAGTAACATGACAAAGTCTATATTAGTAACATGACAAAGTCTGTTATATTAGTCGACCTGATCTGTTGTGTAGTTTCTCCCTTTTCTTCTTGTCCTGCTTCCTTTGGTTTACAATATCAATGTTGCCATCATGGATTAACTTCCGCCATATTGGTCATCGGCATAATGCCTTCAGCAGTGAATAATGTTACCTTTTTTCAAAATATCTTTGATCGTGTCCTTATACCTCAAGAGAGGGTGTCCTACATATCGAACACCATCCTCAAGCTCACCCAAAAGAAGTTTCTTTATAGGTCTACAATCCTCCATGCGGACGACATGACCAACCCATCTGAATCTATTCCTTATGAGGATGGTTACAATATCGGGCGTCTTTGCAGGTTTCAATACCTCATTGTTTGTGACAAATTTATCTCATTTGATGTTGAGAATGAACGTCAAGTGCTGTTGCTGAACTCTTCTTAAATGTCTTATGTGGTAATGATGGAGAGTCTACGTCTCACTTCCATACAAGAGAGGAGTCACACATTGGCTATAAACTTTAAGTTTAGTCTCAGATATCAGTTCCTAGATTCAAAGACTCTCACTCTTAGTTTACCTACAGCACAAGAGGCAACTTGAATACGTGCACTAAGTTCTTCATCTAGTTTACTGTCTATGGTGACATACCTGCCAAGATATTTGAAGATGGCAAATTTTTACCCGAAAATGAAAAAATAAACTTGCTTGCTGATATTCATTGTTTCAGTCTTCTTAATGTTGATATGAAGGCCTTTTAACAATGAAACTGTGTTATATGCAGATAAGAGCTGCTGTAGAACAATGAGATCATTGCAGAAAACAGCAATGTCATCAGCATATTGGGCCTCCCTTATGAAATCATGAAGTATCTTTGTCTTGGACATGAGGAGACAAAGACCAAAGATATCACCATCATATCTAAAGCATACTTTGACGCTGTGTGAGGAGCTGACTTCTTTGAAGGCTATAAAGAGCAGTACAGCTGCGTAGAGCCCAAATAGTGTAGGGGCAAGTTTGCAGCCTTGCTTCACCCCGTTATTGTAGTTGATAGGATTTGACAATTTGCCATCTATAATAAGCCTAGCATTCATATTTGAATATAGAGTCCTAATGATGCTAACAAATTTTGCTGGACAGCCAAGCTTTCTCAGGATTTCAAGTCAAAAGTTTTGGCAAAGTCTATAAAGGTGATGTGTAAATTCCACTGCTGTTCTCTGCATTTCTCCATAATTTGATGTCAAATGATTATACAAGTCATATTTAACATAAGGCTAAGTTTTTAATTATTAAGGCCTTTTCTAAACTGAATGTGATTTTAATATTGAATTTTATAAATTTGAATGTAAATATTTTGTATACAAGCTTATAAAAACACTGTGTATAAAATAATCTTGTCACAACTTACAGCACTTTTAACTATTTTCTTTATTAGATACTATCAAAAATTTAATCTTAAATACAGGGTGGGGTGTAAGTCGCACACGAAATCATTAAAAACAATTTAGTATACATGTACATTGTATTGTATTAATAACAAAAATGATATTGAAATAACAAAGGTTTCATCATCCTATCATCTGTGATTTACTGAGTTCAATGGTTTACATTTTACATGATAGCTCACACTTGGACAAAGCATGTCTCTAAGATTGTCGAGAAGGCCGAGGGTGTCTTGGCATCACTCAGCAAGACCTTTGTTAGCCGCTCTCCAGCCATCTATTTAAAACTGTATACAGCTATGGTACGACCACACTTGGAATTCGCATCATCAGTCTGGAACCTCTATCTTGCTCAGAACATTGACCTCCTGGAAACTGTTCAGAGACGTGCAACCAAGCGCATACCCTCCATCAGACACCTACCATACTCTGAACGCCTTGCTTCCCTGGGCATGCATACATTGAAGCTCCGACGTCTGGCAATGGACTTGGTGAATACCCACAAAGTTATTAACCATCTCGCCAATTGCAACCCTGAGCACCTTTTTGATCTCCATGTGTCTAACACACGTGGACATGCCTACAAAATCAGAAAACAGCACAGCTCCCATGACTTTCGTAGACATTTTTTCACGCTCAGAGTTGCTGAAGCATGGAACAAACTGCCTGCGTCAGTTGTTAGCTGCCGAGACACTGCATCCTTTAAGACACTCATGCTTCCCGAAATACGCCAAAACTACACCTGATGTACCCCTTCCATACACATGCACACATGTGTATCATGACTCGTGCACTGTTCATTTTACTGATGTTTGTGCATTGCCCTATGTACTGTACATGCACTTTTTGATGAGTTGTGGTGCACCTGGGCACTGTACACAATATTTCATTATTATTATATCATGACTCATACACTGTTCATTTTCCTGACATTTGTACATTATTCTATGTACTATACATGCACCTTTGATGAGTTGTAGTGCACCTGAGCACTGTACACAATAATTTAATTATTATTATTATTATTTGATCATTCCTCTATTTGGTCTAGAGAGATAGAGGTAATCCACAACACATAAAGATGATTGTAATTAAATGTAAGTGATAATTCAGTTCTTTATTAATACAGTTAATATGTTAAGACAATGCTTTGGTACGAGACTTAAGGCCCACCCTGTATATAAGTTTATCATCCTAAACTTAATAGTAACAACTAAACATTTTATATACAGATCCCACATAATAGCGAAGTGCCAACTTTGTTGAATGGTAAGTTTTTTTCTGCTTATCTTTTTAATAAAAATTAATCCTTTTTTGTTAAATGGCTTTGTTGCTGGCCATGACCTTTGTAGGGCTGACAATATCAGCTTTGTTGCTGGCCATGACCTTTGTAGGGCTGACATCATCATCACCGTTTACGTCTGTTCTTCCACACTAGCATGGGTTAGACGGGTTGTCCTGTTGTGGGCAGTGTCTGGTCGGCTGACCATGCCTTGCTCATACAGGAACTGATTTGGCTTGATTTCTACAGCTGGATGCCCTTCCTAACACCAACCTCATTTACAGTGAGTGCTGGGTGCTTTTTCGTAGCGCCTAGAAGTCCACTTTACAGTGTGGGCTGAGTGCTTTTTTGCCGTGGCACCTCCACGGCCACCTTGCGGTGGGGGCATATTGTCTATATGCTTCAGCTTGTACCCATGGGAGGTCGAGTACTCTGTATTACTGCGTGACGCCAGAAGTCACAGTCGTGTGTCATCGCCTTTGAGAGGTGTAATTGGGTAAGGTCGGCTTTTATCACCTCATTCCAGGTCATCTTGGGTCTCCCCACTCCGCGGTTTCCATCAACTTCTAGTGCTCTGCACCTTTTTATGCAGCTGTCATCCTTCATACGCATCACATGTCCATACCAGCGCAACCGCCTCTCCTGCACACAGCATTTGATTCCTCTTATGCTCACTCTCTCTCTCAATTCCTTTATGCTTTGTCGTTCACGTATATTACTGTTACACATCCATCGGAGCATGCAGGCTTCGTTTCTCTCTAATCTAAGTAAGTCTTCCACCTCCAGCGCCCAGGTCTCACTACCATGCAACATTGCTGTTCGGATACATGCATCATACAGTCTGCCTTTCATTCTGAGGGAGAAGCCTTTTGCAGCTAGCAGTGGTAGTAGTTCCCTAAACTTCTTCCATCCCGTTCTTACCCTGACAATATCAGCTTTATTGCTGGCCATGACCTTTGTAGGGCTGACAATATCAGCTTTGTTGCTGGCCATGACCTTTGTAGGGCTGACAATATCAGCTTTGTTGCTGGCCATGACCTTTGTAGGGCTGACAATATCAGTGAGATGAAGCTGTTGGTCTTTCTTGAAGGAATTTTGGAGAGTTGATATTGTGAGAAGGAAGGATTGGGCATAGGTGTTAGGATGAGGTCTTAAGAGTGGTAGATAAAATATAGCGAATCAAAAGGAAGAAAGACAAATGAGTTAGGTGTATGTGTGTGTGGGGACACAAGACTAGCGATATCCTAGGAACAGGGGCTACTTGTGGGGGTGGGGCAAGACTAGCCATATGCTAGGAACAGGGCCAGTGAGGGGGGGGGGGTGCGGCGCACAAGACTAGCAATATCCTAGGAACAAGGGCCAGTGAGGGAGGAGGGGAACAAAACTAGCATAGCAATATCCTAGGAACAAGGGCCAGATTATGCAGTTGCTCAACCTACTAGAAACATCACCCAAATATCCCTCATATCATCATATCCTGGTGTTGCTGCTTTAGAGAACATTAAATAATGTAGTCCAATATAGACAATGTCAGAATAGTAGACTAGATGCTAATAACTTGGAATTCTTTTAATTATATCTAAGGCGGGTAAAATTCCCGAGATCCATGGATGAGTTCTCTCCAGCGGTCTCTGTCCCTCATTATCGCTGCCATGTCCTGCGTCTCCAACAGACCAGTGTCTGTCCTTAGGGCATCAACATACGTTAACCTTGTTCTTACTCTTCTAGTGTGTCCATGTAGGGGCTCCCATAGGAGCACTGAGTGCAATGTCAACTCTGGATGTCGGTGAGCATGTCCAGCTAACCTCAGTCTCCTCTGTGTCACTTTTGAGCTGACTTTTGGGATGCTCCCATACAACTCTGAGTTTTTCATCCTCAGTGTATACTGATTAATGTTCAGAGCCATCCTCAGCATTCTCGTGTAGCACCCATCCACCATCTGAGTGAGTTTCTTGGTCAGTGTCCAAGTCTCAGACCCGTACAGCAGCACAGACTCCACTACAGCAATGAAGAGGCGGATTTTCAGGTCTCTACGAAGGTCCGACTTCCACACCGATCTCAAGCTGTGGCACACCGCCCAGGCTTTGCTCTTCCTCTCAACCATATCATCTTCCGTATTCCCAATCTTAATTATATATCTACTCAATAATTATCTTCTGATAAATCTAAAAGTTCTCAGAACATCTAATACATTACTATCATTAAATATATATATATATATATATATATATATATATATATATATATATAGTAATAAACACAGTAAATCGTGTCTAAAATTACGAGGGTTGAGATACCACATTTCAACCACATATCAGTATGAGTTATTAACTCTGCCTTTTATTTGTATTTTGACTCCCTACTAGGTGAGCTTATAAGTTGGGTGTATTAGGCTATTGTTTCTAGCCAATCCACTCACGCCACTTTTGACTTCTAGCACACGAGGTGAAATGTTCATTCGTGTGGCTTTGGCTTAGGTGTTTGTTTCATTTAATCTATTCTCTCGCTGATGATGCCCACGGATTATCTGTTACAAACACAATTCTCAGGGCAAAACAGATTAAATCCATTATCTATCCGGGAGATGTAATAGTTATTGAGGTGGTCTGTATATATTTTATTTTATGGGCGGTGGATTGGTAGTATTGGTAGAGGGTCGGACGCTATGCTTTACAGCATAGTTACACCCCTTTACGGACTGAGTTCAAATCCCGCCGAGGTTAACTTCGCCTTTCATCCTTACGGGGTCGATAAAATAAAGTACCAGTAATGTACTGGGTAATTGCTGGCCTTGTGCCAAAAGTAATTTTATTTTATGTATATTCCATTTGCTTCTGATTAAATTTCTCAAACGAATGTGGTATCTCAACCCTCGTAATTTTAGACACGATTTACTGTGTTTATTACTACATATATTATTGAAATGCTCAGTATTTATACTTTGAGCTTGTTAATTACAGGGTATCAATAGGAGTTATTAACTCTGCCTTTTATTTGTAT
This sequence comes from Eledone cirrhosa, assembly GCA_964016885.1. Classification (NCBI taxonomy): domain Eukaryota; kingdom Metazoa; phylum Mollusca; class Cephalopoda; order Octopoda; family Eledonidae; genus Eledone; species Eledone cirrhosa. The sequence continues at coordinate 437,820,608 of OZ024740.1, read as the reverse complement.
ATATATATATATATATATATATCATCATCATCATCATCATCATCATCATCATCATCATACGTCTGCTTTTCCCTGCTTGCAAGGGTTGGACGGGTCCTATTCAGCACATCATCTCTCCACTTGTCACAGTCCTTCGTCATCCCCTCGGTGAGTTTCAGCGATCTGAGGTCTGCTCTCACCACCTCCGCCCATGTTTTCGTGGTCTACCTCTACTGCGTCTTCCTTCTACTGGGGTTTCTTGCACTTTTTTACCCATCGGTCATCCTCCATGCGCATCACATGTCCATACCATCTCAGCCTTCTCTCCTGCACACCAGAACTTATCCCTCTTATACCCAGTTTCAGAGGCCCTATTCACCCCTATTATATATATAATATATATATATATATATATATATATATATATATATATATATATATATATATAAAGCCTGCATGCTCCGATGGATGTGTAACAGTTATATACGTGAACGACAAAGCATAAAGGAATTGAGAGAGAGACTGAGCATAAGAGGAATCAAATGCTGCGTGCAGGAGAGGCGGTTACGCTGGTATGGACATGTGATGCGTATGAAGGATGACAGCTGCATAAAAAGGTGCAGAGCACTAGAAGTTGGTGGAAACCGCGGAGTGGGGAGACCCAAGATGACTTGGGATGAGGTGATAAAAGCCGACCTTACCCAACTACACCTCTCAAAGACAATGACACACGACCGTGACTTCTGGCGTCACGCAGTAATACAGGGTACCCGACCTCCCATGGGTACATGCTGAAGCATATAAACAATATGTCCCTACTCCCCCCACCGCAAGGTGGTCGTGGAGGTGCCACGGCAAAAAAGCACCCAGCCCACACTGTAAAGTGGACGTGTAGGTGCCACGAAAAAGCACCCAGCACTCACTGTAAATGAGGTTGGTGTTAGGAAGGGCATCCAGCTGTAGAAATCAAGCCAGATCAGTTCCTGTATGAGCAAGGCATGGTCAGCCGACCAGACACTGCCCACAACAGGACAACCCGTCTAACCCATGCTAGCGTGGAAGAACGGACGTAAAACGGTGATGATGATGATGATGATGATATATAATTTGGATGAGATGTTAAATTTTCATTACAAATATTGAGGTGTGACGCGTATTTCGCGATTGATCAGCTCAAGGTTCGATCTGTGTCGATCGGGCCCAACTCAAACGCTCATCAGACTTCTGTTATTTTTCTCAGTCACTATCATTATATATATATGTGTATAAAAGATGTAGTGGGATCACAGGTAAGCTAACTAAGAACACAGATTTTACATGTGGCCGGTGCTCTGGTGCAATAAGTAGCAGCAAGTGCCCACAAAATACTAGCTCTTTCAATTGCACAGAGGGTTCTATAGAAATAGTGGACAGCTTCCGTTACCTGGGGGACAAAATCAGCAGTGGGGGAGGGTGCTCTGAAAGTACAGTAGCTAGAGTCAGAACTGGATGGAAAAAGTTCAGAGAGCTTATACCACTATTAGCCGCTAAAGGGTTCTCCCTAAAAATGAAAGGCAGGCTGTATGATGCCTGCATATGAACAGCAATGTTGCATGGCAGTGAGACCTGGGCATTGTGTGCAGAGGATATACGCAGACTAGAGAGGAACGAAGCTTGCATGCTCCGCTGGATATGTAATAGTAATATACGCGAACGGCAAAGCATAAACAAACTAAGGGAAAAATTAGAAATAAGAGGGATCAGATGTTGTTTACTCGAGAGAAGACTACGTTGGTATGGTCACGTAATGCGCATGAAAGACGACAGCTGTATAAAAAAGTGCAGGGCAATAAAGATAGACGGTAGCTACGGAGTAGGCAGACCCAGAAAAACCTGGGACGACCTGATAAATTCCGACCTCACACACTTACACCTCTCCAAGACAATGTCACTGGACCGAGATCTTTGGCGGTACTCAGTAATAGGGAAGACCCGCCTTACCTAAATACAAAGTAAAACCTACTACAGCAGTAGGCATCTCTAACAAAATACACCCCGTCCCACCACCCCCGTCCCATCCACACTGCCCCTTTCAATGTAAAGTTATGTTGGTGCCACAACATCCAGGCCGAAACAAATGAGATCGTGTAGGTGTCACGACAAAAATACACACAGTCCACGCTGTAATGTGGCCGTGTAGGCAACATGGTAAAAACCTCACAGTCCCACACTGTAAATGTGGTTGGTGTTAGGAAGGGAATCCAGCTGTAGAAAACCCGCCAGACAGTCCTATGCGAGCAAGACAACCACTCTTGCCTCAAGTGGGAAAACTCCCGTCCAAACCCATGCAAGCGTGGAACATGGACGTTAAACGATGATGATGATGATGATGATGATGATATATATATATATATATATATATTATATATATTTATATATATATCATCATCATCATCATCATCATCACCGTTTTACGTCCGTTCTTCCACGCTAGCATGGGTTAGACGGGTTGTCCTGTTGTGTGCAGTGTCTGGTTGGCTGACCATGCCTTGCTCATACAGGAACTGATATGGCTTGATTTCTACAGCTGGATGCCCTTCCTAACACCAACCTCATTTACAGTGAGTGCTGGGTGCTTTTTCATGGCGCTTACACGTCCACTTTACAGTGTGGGCTGGGTGCTTTTTTGCCGTGGCACCTCCACGACTACCTTGCGGTGGGGGGTGTGGGGGCATATTGTTTATATGCTTCAGCATGTACCCATGGGAGGTCAGGTATATATATATATATATATATATATGTAAAAGGTAAACAGAAATAACAACACAATCGGTACAGTATATGGAAGAGATATATTAGGTTAACGCTTGATATAGCAGGAAGAGGGTCTTAACGTTTCGGACGCTAGTCCTTCATCAGAAGAAAGAATGAGAAATAAAATAGATTAAGGGGACGGGCGGGATGGAATTGGAAAAAATGTCTTTAGATAAAAATAACAGGTCCATTCATGTTGACATCTCTTATGTTTCTCATTCACTATGATCATCATCATCATCATCTTCGTTTAACGTCCATCTTCCATGCTAGCATGGGTTAGACGGGAGTTGTCCCAATTTGAGGCAAGATTGGTCGGGTGACCGTGTCTTGTTCGTATAGGACTATTTGGCAGGTTTTCTATGACTGGTTGCCCTTCCTAACACCAACCATGTTTACAGTGTGAACTGGGAACTTTTTACCGTGTTACCTACACGACCACATTACAGCGTGGACTGTGTTTTTGTTGTGACACCTACACAATCTCGATCTCATTTATTTGGCCTGGATGTTGTGGTACCAACTTTACAGAGAAAGGGTTGTTTGGAGGATGGAGTAGGAGTAGTGGGATGGGGTGTATATTTGGTTAAGAGGTGCCTACTGACTGTAGATTTTGCTTTGTACATAGGCAAGGCAGGTCTTCTGTATTACTGCGTAGCACCAAATATCTCGGTCTAGTGACATTGTCTTAGAGAGGTGCAAGTGTGTAAGGTCGGAATTTATCAAATCGTCCCAGGTTTTTCTGGGTCTACCTACTCCGTCACTTCCATCAATTTTGATCAGCCTGCACTTTTTTTATACAGCTGTCGTCTTTCATGCACATCACGTGACCATACCAATGTAGCTCACGCTCAAGTAAACAGCATCTGATCCCTCTTATTCCTAATTTCTCACGTGTTTTTTTAACGTTGAAAGTAGAACAGATTTTTGGTTTATCAACATGGCTTGTGAAAGTAGCGATACCGACTTTGAAGGTTTTACACATGACAACATTCAGAATGAACAAGAAACAAAAGTACCACAGGGATCTGTTCTTGGTCCCCTTTTGTTTGTGGCATATATTAATGACATAGATGCCAACTTTAAGAATTCCACAGTACTAAAGTACGCAGATGACATCAAGCTGTACCTTGAAATAAAAAGGACAGATCCTGAACACTATAGATCTTGCTTGCAGTCTGACCTGGACACAATGCAACAATGGATCTCAAACTGGCACTTCAAGCTAGCTGTGGACAAGACAACCACCATGCATTTTGGGAGTAAAAACCCAGCGTCCACATACTCCTTCCACAGCACTAATATCAAGAAGTCTTCTTGTGAACGTGACCTGGGCATTACGGTCAGCAGCGATTTGCATTGGACGAAGCATGTCTCTAAAATTGTCAACAGGGCCGAGGGTGCCTTAGCATCACTCAGCAAGACCTTTGTCAGCCGCTCTCCAGCTATCTATTTAAGGCTGTACATGGCTATGGTGCGGCCACACTTAGAATTTGCATCACCAGTCTGGAACCCCTATCTTGCTCAGAACATTGACCACCTGGAAACTGTTCAGAGACGTGCAACCAAGCGAATACCCTCCATCAGGCATCTACCATACTCTGAGCGCCTTGCTTCCCTGGTCATGGATACATTGAAGCTCCAACGCCTGGCAACTGACTTGGTAAACACCCACAAAATTGTTAACCATCTTGCCAACAACAACCCTGAGTACCTTTTTGATTTCCATGTGTCTAACACACGTGGGCATGCCTACAAAGTCAGAAAACAGTACAGCTCCCATGACTTTCGGAAACATTTTTTCACGCTCAGAGTTGCTGAAGCATGGAACAAACTACCTGCATCGGTTGTTAGCTGTCGAGACACTGCATCCTTTAAGGCCTCCATGCTTCCCGAGATTCGCCAACACTACACCTAATGTTCCCCCTCCATACACATGCACACATGTATATCATGACTCATGCACTGTTCACTTCCCTGACGTTTGTGTATTATTCTATGTACTATGCATGCACTTTTGACGAGTTGTAGTGCACCTGAGCACTTTACACAATAATTTCATTATATTATTATTAGATAATATTAGTGATTTATCTTCAAATGAATCAGATGTTTACATTTCTGAAATTTCATCCGACGGTGATTGTTGTTTTGAAAGTGAAAACGAAGGAGATCTCCAGGACGCCATTGAAAATATTACAGCAACGTGGTTGAAAAATGCCACACCAATGTATGTTCCCGATTTTATTCAAAATACTGGTCCACAACACACATTAGCTCCCAATGCTAAAGCACTGGATTATTTCTTTTTGTTTTTACCACAAACTTTCTTCGAAGTTGTGGCAGAAGAGATTAATCGATATGCCCAACAACAGATTTCAAATCGAGGAAAACCCGATCTGTTTGGCGACCGACAGATGCGGAAATGCAAGCATTTTTTACCGTAAATATTATGTTCAGTATAAAACAATTTCCAATTCTGGAATTACTGGAGCACTGATATAAGATTTAGTGATCCTTATATATCAAGTATTATGCTGAAAACAACGTATTTAAAATTAAACCAGTATTTGCACCTGGTTGATACTACAAATGCCCCTATTAATTAATTTCACCTGCCCATAAAAGTCAAATTTAACCCAAAAAAATCAGGTAAAATTATATAATTGTAAATTATTGATATTTAAACATCTACTGACAAAATTTCAAGCCTGCACATAGAAAATTAAGAAAATTACAAACAAATAAAATTGATAACCCTCTTGAGTATGATTAACTCAAAATAATTGTTTTTACTTTAGGCACAAGGCCAGCAATTATCCCAGTGTATTAGTGGTACTTTATTTTATCGACCCCGTAAGGATGAAAGGCAAAGTTAACCTCGGCGGGATTTGAACTCAGATCAAGGGCGGTGGATTGGCAGTATCAGTAGAGAGTTGGACGCCATGCTTTCCAGCATAGTTACGTCCCTTTACGGTCTGAGTTCAATCCCGTCGAGATTCACTTTGCCTTTCATCCTTACGGGGTCGATAAAATAAAGTTCCAGTAATGTACTGGGTAAGCTGGCCTTGTGTGCCAAAAAAAGTAGAAACAATTATTTCGATTAACTCAAAATAATTGTTTCTACTTTTGGCACAAGGACAGCAATTATCCAAGTGTATTACTGGTACTTTATTTTATCGACCCCGTAAGGATGAAAGGCAAAGTTAACCTCGGCGGGATTTGAACTCAGTCCGTAAAGGGACGTAACTGTACTGCAAAGCATGGTGTTAGACCCTCTACCGACACTGCCAATCCACAAAATAATTGTTTCTACGTTAGGCACAAGGCCAGCAAATTACCCAGTGCATTACTGGTATTTTATTTTATCGGCCCGTATGGATGAAAGGCAAAGTTATCCTTGGCAGGATTTGAACTCAGAAAGGCAAGGGCCGTAACTCTATACGTCAAAGCATGGCGTCCGACCCTCTACCAATACTGCCAATCCACCACCCTTCCACAAAATAATGCGAACAGATAAGCATTACATTTGAAAAATAATGCGAATGCTAAAGGGTTAATCCTTCATACATACTACAAATTAAATAGCTAATTCATGAAGCATGTTAATATTTCCACACTGAATTTCATACAACCCAAAACTTCCTTAAAACATGTGTAACATGGTTGAAAATAACATTTAAGCATAGCATATCTGGTCTGGTTAGTATTTTGGTTCAAGTTCCTGATTAACTTATTAGCTATAATGGTATTGTAAATAACATAGGCTTGAAAATCTGAATGGGTATAAAAATTTAAACAAACGTGTTCTCTCAAAGGGGTTTGCGATATAACAATGCAACTATATGCTTCAAACCTAAAAAAATTATCTTTTTTTTTGTTCTCCACCTTTGATTTTAGATTGTTTTCAGTAGCCATCAAGAAACTGTATGCAATTTTGTCCCCTGTCCAAGAGAAAGGATGTCGTTGTGTCAGTTTGCTACTTAAGACTAATAGATGAGATATTAAAACCTCAAATTGCAATAAGAACAACTCACCTAAAGAACGGTTACTTAAGAATTTAGTTCTACACAAGTTGTACTACTGAAAAAAACTTTGAATCCAACAATTGTCATCAGATGATTTGGTCACAGTAAATAAGATGTATTTTATTTCAAAATAGTGTTGTCGTTTGAGTGGATATTCAACTGCTAGACAACTGTACAAACATATCATGCAAGTACATAGAATATATTGTATCAACAACATGAACCAAATTAACTTTTTCACCATTATTCAGTAATAACTCATTTTTCTTTTCAGATTCCTTCTTTTGCATTTTGTTAAATAATCTAAAGAAATCAAAATATGTTCTATTTGTTTGTCTGTAAATAGAGAAAATATTGCAAAATCATTTTATATATACACTGAAATATTGGAGTTGCTAGAAAGGATTTTGAAATGAAAAACAATGAGATAATCCTGACATTGCTTTGTCAAAGACACCAGCAGAAGTTGCTTAAGTAGTACAGAGCATTAAGAGTTAATATTACTAAAGTTGTTTAAGTTACTACTATGCTGGCCATTGGCTACAATTACAATTCTGTTGTCTCCTAGTGGCAGTGTTGACAATCATCTCACAGTTGGTGACATAACAACATTGAGTATTAAACCAGGCAAGTCAGTTCAGCCCTAACAGAGAGCACCAGTATTGTATCCTAGTAGTAGCAACTGAGAGGATAATAAGATTAGATGGGACATTTTAGTCTTGCTGAGGACAAGGTAACCCATCTAGTGTTGGTGCCATGATAATATACACTTAGTATTCTCCTCTATAATCTTAAAGCAAAAGATATCTCTCAAATAATGTAAGATAATGGTCAATTGTTAATGACATCTTCAGATGATAATGTTTCTATTTTGATCAGCTAGATGAACTTAAGTGAATTCTATTCACTTAACTCTTTTGCTTCTATTTAATATAAAGATGATTGGTTGAGGTTCTTAGTTTTGTGATGCTTTACTGTTTATTTCTTATGAGAAATTCATGAGAAAAATGTCTTGTGAAAACAATCAACTGTTTGTGGACTAAAATCAATAAGGTTTGGGACTGTTTGGTGGGAAAATAAGCTTAATTAATCTGGATTATTTGGATCAGTGTAGTAATAATAAAAAGAATGAAATGTAAAATTTATATTAATTTTGAGAAATTTAATTATATTCTTCCTTAAAGAACTTTAAGGATTGTAGCCATTAAAAATTCCAGTGTTAGAATATAATTTGGAAAACCTGTTTTTAAATTATTTTATTTTTCAGAAAATATTCCTTGACAGAAAAAACAATAGTTCTTTTTATTTTTGTTTCCCAGAATACAATGAAGTACCAAGGAAGGAAGAAGAAATGGAAATATCTTCGATAACACAACATCCTGAAACCTTCTCACCTTGTATGTTATTTTAAAAGCTACAAATTACTCACTTATTGAAATACAATGTCTTCCTCGTCTAATTGATTTTCACTTTAGTATTCTCCTAAATATCTAAATATTTTATTCATTATTCATTATGCAGATATATTTGTAATTTTGAAAGTTATAGTACAGGTTCGTTATCAGGCTTTGGTGCTTGAGGAAGGGGTGGGAGATCTAGAACATTCTATGTATGGGGGGGAGGGGACTTTTTTGCAATGTTTTATTATGAACTTAATTTTCTAAATCTGAAGGTGCACCATTTAAAAGTATGGGGCAGAGCCAACTAGTAAACCCCTCCCCCTTCACAACGGGCCCATGAAAGCTTTCTTAATAAAATTATTTGTCTATCTATTACAAATTGTAGAATGTTTGCCTTGTCCTTACCAAATAGTTAATTTTTGGAATTTATTGCTATCATCCAATAAAATCCATTGCAATATAGTGCTAGGTAGCTAATAGTCGAGAGCTTGAATTTATCAATATCAAATGTTTGATACTCTTAACAATTCTGATACTACCCCGCCAAACCAGCTCTGTGTCATCATTTCATTTTACGTCCGCTTTTCCCTGCTTGCAAGGGTGGGACGGGAACTGATTCTGGCTTGATTTCTACAGCTGGATGCCCTTCCTAACACCAACCTCATTTACAGTGAGTGCTGGGTGCTTTTTTGCCGTGGCACCTGCACGACCACTTTGCAGTGGAATGATAGGGACCCCAGTCCCTATCATCTCATTTCTACAGCTGAGTAAATTGGAGCAATGTGAAATAAAGTGTCTTGCTCAAGGAAACCACACATCACCCGGTCTGAGAATTGAACTCACAACCTTTCGATTGCAAGGCCAATGCTCTAACCACTATGAACAAAACCTTCCATTTTAAAGAGTTCTTATTTAAATCAAAATTTTCCAACATAAATTATATAAGAATCATATGATATGTTACTAATTTAGTAATGAAATAATTAATAATTTTAGTAAGTCCATAAAAAAAATCTTCATTGATTAATTGAAATAAAGCGTATTTCACTAGAAATACTCACAAAAGAGTGAAATGATTGGTATTTCATATCCCATTACCTACTTTGTGTCTGTAGGTAAGGCATTTAATTTTTATGGCTTAGGTACATTTGAGAGAGGTTTACTCACTCAGAATGACTTGTCCTAGATACAGTAGATCAGTCATGGAGAAATTGTGGTCACATGCAACTTGTTTGTTTTCTGAATGCCATGCCTAAGTTCAACATTTTAGTAGTGTGGCCAGCCTTATGTTCATCCAAATCTTGTGTGGCCCACTGCTTGGAAAATGTTACCAAGACCTGCACTAGAGGAAGCTAAACATGTCATAGGTTTCTCTAAGTTTTCTTTAGACTTCAATATCTGAAAAATGACAGAAACAGTTCTGATCAATCACCTTGAGTTTTTAACTACATAGATTCTCTTCTTCCATACACATGCACACATGTGTATATCATGACTCATGCACTGTTCATTTTCCTGACGTTTGTACATTACCCTATGTACTATACATACACTTTTTGATGAGTTGTAGTGCACCTGAACACTGTACACAATATTTCATTATTATTATATTAATCACTGTCAGCCAGACATGTCACCAGGTATGTGTGGGATATAGTGGGGTGGGGTTTCTCTTTTATGTCACTATCAACCAAATGTGTCACATGGTGTGGTGTGGTGAAGGTTGGGGTTGTGCATACATTAGAAGGTACTGCTTCCTCTCTTCCTTACTTTTTAATAGTCCACCTTCAAATATAGAAATAATTTACTGTGATAGTCTTATTCAGAAACTCTGGCTTAAAATTATTGTGAATTATAGTGTCCACCTAGAAAGCCCCCCACCTCCCAGGGCAAAGGAAGAAGTTTATAGCCCCAAAACAAAACCTCTGACTCAATTAGAAGAATATATTTGTCATGTATTGACCAACATACTGCCTGAGTTCCTGATGAAGTCAGTCAAGGATATAGCTCAGGGATTATAAATGTTGGTAGACAACGGTGGTACCTATGTAGAATGTTAACACTGTTGTACTTCTACGATTATACTGTTTAAGATAAAATATGTTTCATAAAAGTCAACCAATAATTAATAAATCTATTAACAATTTTAAATAGGGATTTTCTCTCCTCCCTCTCTGTATAATGGATCTTGTCCTGCATTCATGACACTACCTCTTATCAACTGTTAACATTATTAATTGGCATTGGCAGTATCGGTAGAGGATTGGACGCCATGCTTTCTAGCATAGAGTTACGTCCCTTTATGATCTGAGTTCAAATCCCGCCGAGGTTAACTTTGCCTTTCATCCTTACGGGGTCGATAAAATAAAGTACCAGTAATGCACTGGATAATTGCTGGCCTTGTGCCTAAAGTAGAAACAATTATTTAGTGATTTAGCACAAAATATAAAACAAAGAGGGATTATTAATTTAAATGTTTATATCTTTAGTAGTGGACAGATCATTGTGAAAGTTTGCAGTATTAGAGTGAGGACATTAATGTTTAATGTGAAGTAATTATAGTGTTATTTTACTGTTTTGCATATTTCAAGGATTCCTTGCTAACATGGTTTCATGTGGTACAGGACATGAAAAATTAAATCTAGATTAAAACTGACAAATATGAACTAAATTTACTCAAATGAAAAAAATTGTTGCAAGTAGGGACAATTTAAATTAAAATATATTAACTATTTCTTTAAGTAGTACAAAATATTTTATGTTTGTTTGTAGATTTCAATGTAACAGTGAAGGTTGGTGATCAAGTTGAAAAAGAGCAGAAAATTTGCTCATCCTGTCTTATAAAAACTGGCAATTATATAGAAGGTGATGTAAGTTAGCTACTTTTTTACACTTATTTTCCATATACATAATGGCCATTTTTCCATGCTAGCATGGAAAAATGGACATTATTTGATGATGATTAATTATATATATATATATATATATAATTATATATATAAAAAAGGAGGCCTGGAAATGTCATTATGAGAGACTGATGAATGTGGAGAACGAATGGGAGAGAGAGAAATTACCCTCAGTAGATCTGACAGGGACCAGCTATTGAGATTGACGAATATAGGGTCCAAGAGGCGATTAAGGAAATGAAAAATGGTAAGGCTGCTGGACCATCGGGGATAGTTGCTGAGATGCTGAAGGCATCAGGGGATGTAGGCACTAAACTGGTTGCACGCATCATCAATCAGGCTATTTATGGTGGTGTCATACCCAAAGACTGGTGCAGCAGTATTCTCATAAATTGCTACAAAGGTAAAGGGGATGCTCTGGAGAGGAGCAATTATAGGGGTATAAAACTGATGGATCAGATTGTGAAAGTGGGAGAAAGGATATTAGCACAACTAATTAGAGAAAGGGTCAAACTAGATGAGATGCAGTTTGGTTTTGTGCCTGGGAAGAGTACAACAGATGCCCTCTTCTTGGTGAGACAATTACAAGAGAGGTTCTTAGAGAAAAATAAGCCACTATACTTAGCCTTTGTTGACCTAGAGAAGGCCTTTGATAGGGTACCCCGATCTGTCATCTGGTGGTCCCTAAGGAAACTAGGTGTTGAGGAATGGCTTGTGAGGACAGTGCAAACTTTGTACAGAGGTACTGTCAGTAAAGTCAGAGTAGGAATGGAGTTTAGTAAAGAATTCCAGGTACAAGTAGGAGTACATCAAGGTTCAGTCCTCAGCCTGCTCTTGTTCATTATAGTCTCCAAGCCATAACAGAGGAGTTTAAGACTGGCTGTCCATGGGAACTTCTCTATGCTGACGATCTGGTTCTTATAGCAGAATCAGTAGAGGAGCTAGAGAATAAATTCTGGCTATGGAAACAGCAGTTGGAAGCAAGAGGACTGAGAGTGAACCTAGCTAAGACAAAAGTGTTGATGAGTAGAAAAGAGGACAAAACTCTGATTCCGTCAGGGAAATGGCCATGTTCGATATGCAGAAAAGGAACTGGCATAAATTCTATAAAATGCACACAATGCAGATCCTGGGTACACAAGAGATGTAGCGGGATAGCAGGCAAACTAACAGGTAGGGAGAAATACGTATGCAGTAGATGTACAGGGAAATTAAACAGTAGAAGTCGCATTGATAGACACATTTTTCAAATGCAGGCGGGTGCTATAGAAGTGGTGGATAGCTTCCGGTACCTAGGAGATCAGATTAGCATGGGAGGGGCGTGTTTCGAGGCCATAGTATCTAGAATAAGGACGGGTTGGAAGAAGTTTAGGGAGCTGCTGACGAAGAAGGCTTTCTCCCTGCATACGAAAGGCCGGTTATATGATGCCTGTGTGAGGAGCGCGATGCTGCATGGTAGTGAGACATGGGCAACAACTGCAGAGGATATGCGACGGCTGGAGAGAAATGAGGCAAGCATGCTCCGTTGGATGTGCAATGTCAATGTGCGTGAACGACCCAGCATAAATGTGTTGAGAGAGAAACTGTGTCTGAGAGGGATAGAATGTAGTGTATGGGAGAGGAGACTGAGGTAGTATGGACATGTGATGCGCATGGAGGATGACCGATGGGTGAAGAAGTGCCAGGAAATGCCAGTTGAAGGAAGACGTGGTAGAGGTAGACCACAAAAAACATGGGCGGAGGTGGTGAGAACAGACCTCAGATCGCTGAAGCTCACGGTGGAGATGACAAAGGACCGTGACAAGTGGAGAGATGCTGTGCTGAATAAGACCCATCCCACCCTTGCAAGCAGGGAAAAGTGGATGTAAAATGATGATGATGATGATATATATGAATGAATCGGTCATGTAGAACTCATTTCTATATAAAATAAAGATACATCATCATCACCGTTTTACGTCTGTTATATAATATATATATATATATATTAGCAGCCTCCTGGCCTTTACATCGGTTTGACTGTGCTTAAATCTATTCATAAGGCACCTATTGTCATCTGTCATAATTTCCATTTTCCTTAGAATAAAAGGTATTTAAATATTATATAACATAATTTTATTTAGAATATCTTAATACAGAAAGTAATAACGAAAATAAAAGGAAAATGTATTCTACAAAAATTATAAAATATTCACAGGACTTCAGTATATACAATGTTTTTAGTGTCAATAGATTTATAGGTCTGGCTACCTCAAGGGATCATTTATGAGAGATTTTGTTGTTGGCATTCACTGTGATGTTTTTTGGGGCAAGGGCTGCTCTTTCACACAGCTATTCCTCATTGGAATGGTGGATTTGTAAATTGGGGAACACTTAATTAATTAAACTTACAACGCTTTCCACAACAGTACCAAATGATAAAGGATCAAAACATCCTTCAGTATCAAGGGATTGCTTTTCCATAAATTTAAACGACTGAGAAGTGCTTATCTGTTATTTGAACTGAAGAAATTTCTGAAGCTGGGAAAATCCAAGGTGTTTCCCTCTACCCCTCCCCCCCTCCTCATTCCGTTTTTTGGGAAAAGAAGGTGATTGCAAGCATGTCGGAGACTGGATTAGTTGAAAACATGAAAATATTTAGGAAAAATATTTCTTCACAATCCCCATATATTATTTTATTCTTAATTAATTTTACTATTAACACTTGACAATATCTCTGATACTTTTTATCCAGTATATGAAGGAATCATCAGACTTTCTTTGCCTACAACTAGATAGTCTTTCACAAGAACCAATTGGACAGAAAATAATCAATGGCTTAAAGCGAGGAATTGAGATCTTTGTCGATGATGAAATGAATATTTTTGCTAAACGAAGTTGCCAGTAGGTATTTAAAATGTCTTATTTTGGTTTTTGTTTGTCTCATTTTTTTTATTCCTCTTTGTTTTCTTGCTTTTCTTTTCTTTCGGTATTTCATTGAAAACTAACAAGTATCAAAAAATTAAGAATTTAACATATTTCAGCCATTAATTTTTGCTATTCTTTTTTTGACACAATTATAATTAGATAATAATTAGGATTTCTACAATAGGCAGCAAATTTGAGGGAAGAGCAAAGTTAATAAAATTTTATAAAATAACCTTCTCTGCTCCCTCCTATTCTTCACCCCCCCCCCCCTATATATTGTATACACGTCTGCTGGTTCTCTCTCAATCCCTTCCTCTCTTCCCCAATATAAAATAAACCTGTTGCGAGGTACGAAACTCAGAATTTGTCAATCCCTTATTCTTGGCTAGACTACTCGCTCACTCCTCTGCGAAATGTAATGTACAAATGCTATTTTCTTTTCTCTTCTCTCCATCTTCCCCGGTCCATTCATCTATCGATCATTTCGTCCAGAATCCAATCTTTGCTTTTTCAATGCTATTCGATAATTCTGTCTGATTGTTCAAAATGCTCTTCTTGTATTTTAAAATCCCATAACTCTTTTCTTATTACTGTTATATACTATTATATTAAAAAAAAAAAAACGCACGCACATACAGAGCCCACGCAACGCCTGTACCGCACACATACGAACGTATACACCAAATACACATAAAATATATATATATACATGTGTGTGCGTGTATAGATAATTAAATAAACGTATAAAAAATTTTATGTCCCAAATGAAAAGTATGGGTACATAAAAGATGGAGTGGGATCACAGGTAAACTATCTAAGAACGTAGACTTTATATGTGGCCGATGCTCAGGTGCAATAGGTAGAAAGTGTCCACAGGATACTAGCCCCTTCTATTGCCCAGATGGTTCTATAGAAATAGTAGACACTTTCCGTTACCTGGGGGACAAAATCAGCAGTGGTGGAGGGTGTTCTGAAAGTACAGTAGCTAGAGTCAGAACGGGATGGAAAAAGTTCAGAGAACTTATACCGCTGTTGGCCACAAAAGGTTTCTCTTTAAAAATGAAAGGCAGATTGTATGATGCTTGTATACGAACAGCAATGCTACATGGCAGTGAGACATGGGCATTACGTGCAGAGGACCTGCGTAGACTGGAAAGGAATGAAGCATGCATGCTCCGTTGGATGTGTAATAGTAATATACGTGAACGGCAAAGCATAAATGAACTAAGTGAAAAATTAGGAATAAGAGGGATCAGATGCTGTTTACTCGAGAGAAGACTACGTTGGTATGGCCATGTGATGCGCATGAAAGACGATAGCTATATAAAAAAGTGCAGGGCGATCAAAATTGATGGTAGTTATGGAGTAGGCAGACCCCAAAAAATCTAGGACGATCTGATAAATTCCGACCTTACACACTTGCACCTCTCTAAGACAATGTCACTGGACTGAGATCTTTGGTGCTACACAGTAATACAGAAGACCCGCCTTGCCTATGTACAAAGCGAAACCTACAGTCAGTAGGCACCTCTTAACCAAATATACACCCCAATCCACTACCCCTACCCTATCCTTCCACTCCCACCTAACACCACCCTCTCTCTATAAAGTTGGCACCACAACATCCAGTCCAAATAAATGAGATAATGAGATTGAGATCGTGTAGGTGTCATGAGAAAAAAAACACACAGCCCACGCTGTAATGTGGCCGTGTAGGTAACACAGTAAAAAGTTCCCAGTTCCACACTGTAAATGTGGTTGGTGTTAGGAAGGGCATCCAGCCGTAGAAAACCTGCCAGATAGTCCTATATGAGCGAGACATGGTCATCCGACCAACCTTGCCTCAAATGGGACAACTCTCGTCTAACCCATGCTAGCATGGAAAATGGACGTTAAACGATGATGATGATGATGCTTGTTCAATTATGCCCAAAATTCGAGGATTTTATTTAAACCTCGCTAACTACCCCATATCCCTCCCACCCGCCCCCACTCACCACCATTATTACGTGGACCAATCATAAGTCAGCGGCCTATGCTATCACTTCTTAAGTTTAGACCTAGTTGCCTTTCGATATGATGGATGGACTACGGAATTCTGGAGAGTTTGAAAAGAAAAAAAATCTGGACACTCAGTGCCAATGTCAAAGATAAAGACAAATTCACCTCATGCTGCTGGACGAGAATGCAAGGACTCCCCTTCTTTATTTCGGCCGCGGATGGCTAACATAACCCCATCTTCCTCACCCCTCCCTGTGCCCCCACCGTTCCCACCCACCAAACGCAATCCAAAACTTCAGAGTTGGTACCATGAATGTAGGCACCTTAAAAGGTCGCTCTAACGAGGTTGTAGAAATCCTTGAACGTAAGGAGGTCGATGTTTGCTGTATTCAAGAGACCAGGTGGAGGGGTGGGTCTGCTAGATTCATTGTGGGTAAAAAAACGATGCTATAAGCTTTTCTGGGTGGGGAATGACAATGGGCTGGGTGGAGTAGGAATCACGCTAGCAGAAAAATGGGCAGATAAGATAATAGACGTAAATAGAGTGAATGACAGAATAATTAAAATAAAACTTGTCCTAAATAGAACTACTGTGACAATAATATCTGCGTATGCACTCCAATCCGGACTGCCTGGCACTATAAAAGACAGATTCTATGAGTCGTTAATGCTCACTACCTCCCAAATAACTGACAGTGACTACATAATTATCGCTGGCGACCTAAATGGTCATGTTGGACAACATTGTGACGGCTATGATGGAATCCATGGAGGCTATGGGTTTGGTACTAGAAATGAGGAAGGCTCTAGAATCCTGGAATTCTGTGACGCAAGTAACCTAACTATCTGTAACAGGAGAGTAACTTGGTGGTGGAACAGTAAGGTGGAGGAGTCAATCAAGGCCAAAAAGCAGGCTTGGAAAGTATGGCGGGATGGGGGAAGTAGAGAACACTATCAAGTAGCCAGGAGAGAAGCTAGGAGACAAGTGTACCTTGCAAGAAGGGAAGCAGAGGATAGAAAGTTCAAGCATGTTCTAAATCACGAGGTGTTCAGGATCGTAAGACAATGTGTGAAGGAAAATTGTGATATTGTCGGGGAGAAGTGTGTCTGTAATGATGGCGTACTTGCCCTCACTGATGCTGATAAGAAGGTAGCTTGGAAGTATCATTACGAGAGACTACTAAATGAGGAGAATATACACCCCTGTCCCACTACCCCTACAACATCCACACCACCCCTTTCGATGTAAAGTTATGTTGGTACCACAACATCCAGTCCTAAATAAATGAGGTCGTGTAGGTGTCACGACAAAAATACACACAGTCCATGCTGTAATGTGGCCGTGTAGGTAACACGGTAAAAACCTCCCAGTCCACACTGTAAATGTGGTTGGTTTTAGGAAGGGCATCCAGCCATAGAAAACCTGCCAGACAGTCCTATACGAGCAAGACAACCAATCTTGCCTCAAGTGGTAAAATTCCCGTTCAAACCCATGCTAGCATGGAAGATGGACGTTAAACGATGATGATGATGATGATGAAACCCAGTACTTGACTGGTGTTTTATTGATTTTTGAGGGACGAAAACCAAACTTGATCTTTGACTGATTCAACTCACAAAGTATTTGATCTGACACTTTACAATTTTGCCAGTTCATTGCACTTAATTAAATGGTAATAATAATAATTGTTTTGATTTAGGCACAAGGCCAACAATTTGGAGGGACTGGGAAAGTCGATTAAATTGACCTCAGTTTGTTACTGGTACTTTATTTTATTGACCCCATAAGGGGTGACAGTAGTGACATGGCAGGAACACAGCTGTGACACAGTAATGACATAGCTGTGTCACTGCCATGTATTTCACTGCATGTGTGACACAGCTGTGTCACTGCCATTTGTCTCTCAGCTGTGCCACTGCCATTTGTGTCACAGCTTTGTCATTGTCATTTGTGTTACTGCCATCTGTGTGTCACAGCTGTCATTGTCATTTGTATCACAGCTGTGTCACTGCCATTTGTGTCACAGCTGTGCCACTACCATGTGTATCACTGCCATCTGTGTCATTGCTATGTCACTCACTGCTTTGTCAAGAACAAAAGTGACAGAAGTGTTCGTGCAGTTATCTTTTGAAAGTTTGAATCCTGTCTGATGATAATTTAAACCTTTTATCTATCATTGTCATCATCATCATCATTTAACATCTGTTGTCCTTGCTAGCTAGTATTCAAGTAGGGATCCTGACCCCCTCAGATGTGTCATGGTCCTGCATCTAACTTATATTCCTCTTCTCCACTGAGTACATTTTATTATAGTACCAGCACTAGGGAGGTTTTTATAGCTTTGACTCTGCTGAAGAGTCCTACCGACCCTTTGTTTGACAGGTTTTCTAAGGCTAGATGCTCTACCTATTACTATCCTCTTTAAAGAGTGCACTGGGTGCATGTATCATGTAGATCACCAATATTAGGAAGGTTGCCATGTCCTCAGGTCAACATACCAATCTCTATGTAGAAATCTACTAAATGAAATATTTAAAGTAAGCTTATATCATCCTCCTACTCCTCACCTCTTCCTCTTCCACCTTCACTCATTTATTCCTGGGAAGGTCATAGTGGCACAGTCCTCATACATACCTTCCAGAGAGTCCTATCTGAAGCAACCACCTCCAAATGATTTAGCTGTAACCCCAATAATTTATTTTATCCACTTCAAAAGGATGAAAGACAAAGTTGACGTTGTTGGGGTTTGATTCAGAATGCAGTGAGTCAGAACAAATATCCCAAATCATCCTGTTCTATGATCTAATGACTCTGCCATTCTTATCAGCTTATTTGGCTCAGAACTGCTGTTGATGAATTACATATCAGAAAAACATCCAATAATTATGGTTTATGATTTAGGCACAAAGTCAACAATTTTGCAGGGAGGGGAAAGTCAATTAAATCAACCTGAGTGCATTACTGGTGCTTTATCAACCCTGTGAGGATGAAAAGAAAAGCTAACTTTGGCTGCATTTTGAACATTTACAATGTAAATAACCATAACTATATGCCACAGAGCATGTTGCTTGATGTTGTACCGATACAGCCAAACCACAGCCCAACATCCAGCAATAATAAAAAGATATATATCTTGATTGTACTCTAGAGACATACATAGATGTAGTTAATGAGTTTGACAGATCAGAATATGTGAGGGCACACTTAAGTGTTAGTCCACACAAGAGCAATAGAAACCACAGCCTATACACCATAATCATGACTGACTAACAAAAGAACCATTTCCATGAGGTCCCCCTGCAAACTATCTCATTGGTAGATAATGGTGACCAGTCCAGAAAAACTGGGTAGAAGAGATAATTGAATTAGTTTACAAGAGAGCAGACTCTGCTGCTATGGTCATGGGTATCATTGTTATTTTCTCTTGTAGACTAGAATATCCCACATGTGTAATTGAGAGACTAGTGTTGGCCAAGTATTAGAATATTCTGGATATCCCACATGTGTAATTGATAGACTAGTGTTGGCCAAGTATTAGAATATTCTGGATATGCCACATGTGTAATTGATAGACTAGTGTTGGCCAAGTATTAGAATATTCTGGATATCCCACATGTGTAATTGAGAGACTAGTGTTGGCCAAGTATTAGAATATTCTGGATATCCCACATGTGTAATTGATAGACTAGTGTTGGCCATATATTAGAATATCCTAGATTATTCCACATGTGTGTTTAACAGACAAGTAGAAGGCCCAGTTGTATATAAGTTGTACCAGCTATCTTAAGAGATGTTAATATATGTTAATCATATAAGGAAAGACAGGGCAAATACATGTTTGGATGTATATAGAGTTAAAGAAATGTAGAGATATCAAATCTTTTAGAGTCATAGAATAAAACTAACTAATCATTATTGGATTGTTTCTAATCAGTAATGTTTCCTTCAGAATATATTATTAATTAGTAGCTTTTGGTAAAAGCAAAAAATAATCAGAAAGATATGAAAATTAGGCATAATACAAGCCTATGTTGTAGTTGTTGGGGTGATGGTGGGGGATGTACCTGTAGAAGAAGACTAAGAAAGACTTGAAAAGATTGGCAAGGTCTAATTTTAAGATAGTGAATCTGAGAAAGAGCTAAATTTAGCAGATGCGATAAAGGATAGATAAATGAAGAGCTGTCAGACCCATGCAATCCATGCCAGTGTGAAAACATTGATTGTTAAGATTGTAATAACACTTTTTATTCAAAGGAGCTAAATATAAGTTATTAATTCCAGTTGCTTTTGAAATATTCACAGTTGGCTTTAAACCAATTCTGTGTGATCCACTTAAAATTGCACATCCAGTGAAGCATAAATGCTTCATTTCTTTTTAGCTGCTGTAAAATTGTTTGCATTTAAGGCTGATATTTTGCTACCATGCTGTATAGCAGTTTGAACAAAAGCATATAATCTGATCTTCATTCTGAGAAGCCTTTTGTTGCCAGTAAAGGTAACTACTCTTTATTCCACCCTAGTTACAACACTTTTGCTACATATATCTCCACAGCTAATAAGGTCCTCTAGATTGCAAAAGCTACCTACTATTTCTAGTGAGTCTTCTGAGCATATGAGGGAGTTTATTTTTCCAAGTACTTTTACTGTAACTATAAAAGAGCTATTGACTACTTCTGTGTACCTGTCATATCTGAAATCTACTTTCTCTGTCAGCTTATCTGTGACCCAGCTACATCCCTTGTCCACACTGGGTACTCCATATGGAGTTTCTACCTACACCATTTTGGCATATTAAGCATGGCTGTTTACCTGATGGTCTCAGAGAGCTATCCTCTTTCCTGCTTACACCATTAAAAACCACCACCATCATTTTTCCATGCTTGTATTGGTTGGGCAGGTTCTTTTCAGTACAGCATCTCTCCACTCACCACATTCCTTTGTCATCGCCTCAGTGAATCTCAGCAATTTGAGATCAACTCTTATCACCTCTGTCCAGGTCTTTCTTGGTCTACCTCTACTACAGCTTCCTTCCACTGAGATTTCCTGGCACATCTTCACTCAGCGATCATCATCCATGTGCATCACATGTCCATACCAATGCAGTCTTCTCTCTTGCACACCACGTTGGATTTCTTTTTAACCTAGTTTCTTCCTCAGCTTGTTCAAGCTCTGCCTTTGTCTCACACTTACATTGCACATGTAACAAAGCATGGTTGCTTCATTTGTCTCCATCCTATGCATGTCCTCTGCAGTCATAGCCCATGTTCTACTACCATGCAACATTGCACTTTGCAGATAGGCATCATACAGTTGTCCTTTTGTACTTAGAGTACTTTCCTAACTCTAAAACCAAAATTTATTCAACTTTTCTAGATGCCATAACTACTAACATCTACAAAATTTTAATATACTTGATTGTAAATCACATACAGTATTTTCTTTCTTCCTTACTGTACTCAAAATATTCTCAGCATGTTGACATAGCCAGTAAATCTAAACCTAAGAACTTCTTTTTATGTTAGAATCATTACTTACCCTCATGGTGTGTAGCTCCCTCTAGCAAACATCATTTGGTTCAACTTTTATTTTTAAAATTTCCTATTCTTTTTCTTTCTTTTCTTTTACAAAAATACAAAAGGAGATCATGTGATATTAAAGATTTTTGCAAGAGTTTTAACATAATCTATTTTACATAACACACGCAAGCACCATCCCATCACACACACCACACCACACTCCACTACACTTCATGACACCACAGTACACCACACCACACTACACTCCACGACACGACACTCCATTACACTTCATGACACCACGCCACGCTACGCTACCTCACCCTACCCTACCCTGCCCTGCACTGTAGTACGCCGCACCCGACCCCACCACACCATACACACTACACACTACATCATACACACAAACACATTATATATTCCTTTTTTTAAATTTATTTCATAAAACATTTTATATATTTCTAGGTGTCGTATTTATTATATTACTCAAAATGAAAATCAAGAATTTAACAACTTGAAGCGATTTGAAACAGTGAAAATATTTGATTTCAAAACTTTCCTTGCTCACTTGGACAGAAAATTAAATGGAACTTCTAAGATTATCCCACAATCCAACATTTTAATGTCAGTTGGTCAGCCTTGTGTGCCAAATATGAATAATATATTATTATCTATCACTATTACAAGCTGTAAAGCAGAGGAGATTCTTATGGAATTAGTAAGTTATTCAAACACAATTTTTATTTTAAAATTGACAGTGGTGACAATGGTGGTGGTGGTGGTGACAGTGGTCGTGGTGGTGACAGATAAGACATGTACACTCCATTACACAGCACTACAAGGGGTAGTTTTATGTCAGAAGTATTAAATAATTGTTGCTACTTTTGGCACAAGGCCAGCAATTACCCCAGTACGTAAGGATGACAGGCAAAGTTAACCTCAGCGGAATTTGAACTCAAATGTAAAGGGCTATAACTCTATGCTGCAAAGCATGGTGTCTGAAGCTCTACCGATACTACAAAACCACCAGAAGTATTAAATAATAGGATGTTGTTTAGTTGGACACAACATATTCTACCATCTTTGTTCTTTAAAAAAATTGTATACATCTTATTTTAGTATTTTCCTCTTTTCTAGTTTTGGAGTTTCTTTCTCTCTCACTTTCATCAAATATTTTTATGTATAATAATAATAATAATAATAATGAAATTGTTGTGTACAGTGCTCAGGTGCATTACAATTCATCAAAAGTGCATGTATAGTATATAGAATAATGTACAAATGTCAGGAAAGTGAATGAGTCATGATATACGCAAACACACATGCATATGTGTGTTGGGGGGGGGGGATGTATCTGGTGTAGTGTTGGTGAATCTCAGGAAGCATGGATGTTTTGAAGGATGCAGTATCCCCGACAGCTAATAACTGATGCAGGTAGTTTGTTCCATGCTTCAACAACTCTTAACGTGAAAAAATGTTTCCGAAAGTCATGGGAGCTGTGCTGTTTTCTGATTTTGTAAGCTTGTCCATGTGTGTTAGACACATGAAAATCAAAAAGATGCTTAGGGTTGTTGTTGGCAAGATGGTTAATAATCTTGTGGGTGTTTACCAAGTCAGTTGCCAGACGTCGGAGCTTCAATGTATCCATGCCCAGGGAAGCAAGGCATTCAGAGTATGGTAGATGCCTGATGGAGGATATTCGCTTGGTTGCACATCTCTGAACAGTTTCCAGGAGGTCAATGTTCTGAGGAAGATAGGGTTTCCAGACTGGTGATGTAAATTCTAAGTGTGGCCCCACCATAGCTATATACAGCTTTAAATAGATAGCTGGAGAGCGGCTGACAAAGGTCTTGCTGAGTGATGCCAAGACACCCTTGGCCCTCTTGACAATTTTAGGGATGTACTTTATATTTATAAAGTTCCTAGCAATAATTAATTGTATTTATTATTTGTGTTTATATTTTCATTCTGTAAGAAGTATTCATTAAGAAATTAAATTCAATTGTTTTAGAATACGTGCAATGTTGTAAGAGGCGACTAAACAGATTGGCACTAAGGTTATCAAACTATAAAACATTGCCTCAACTAGAACCTTATGATAAGTGTAAGGGCTTTCATAAGGTCCTCATGACTAATCCCTGCTTTAAATTGAAAATAATTGTTGTTTATCATCAATATCTTTTATTTATTTTTTATTTTTTATAGAATTTTACGAAACCTAATTCAATACTGATGTCAGATCCCGACTCAATTGATAGAATTCAATCTCAAATCAATAATGTGGAAGGTAACAAATTATATACTTCAAAATTCTTTCACATCATTAATTATCATCATCATCATCACCACTTAACATCCATTTTACCATGCTAGCATGGGTTAGACGAGTTGTCCTGTTGTGAGAAATGCCAGATCAGGTAACAATATCTTGCACATATAGAACTGTATCTGGCTAGGTTTCGACAGCTGGATGCCCTTCCTAACACCAACTTCATTTACAGTGTGTACTGGGTGCTTTTTTGACATGACACCTACATGACCACATTACAGTGTGGACTGGGTGCTTTTTGTCGTGTTGCCTACATGACCACTTTATAGTGTGGACTGGGTGCTTTTTGTCGTGTCATCGTCATGTCCATTTAGAGTGTGGGCTGGAGGCTTCATTAGATCTTTGCTTCAGCCTGTCCTCATGGGAGATATGGAAGAGTGGGGTGGAGCATACTGTATATATATATGCTTCAGCTTCGGTTTCTGTCCATGGGGAAGTGGGTCTTCTGTATTACTGCATAATGCCAGAGATCTAAGTCCTGTGTCATCATCTTTGAGAGGTGCAATTGACCAAGATTAGCTTTTATCACTTCATCCCAAGTCTTCCTGGGTTTTAACAAATCAATATACTTACATTTTAATATAAAGATCATTTCTTTTTCTCGTTTGATTCTGACAAAAATATTAATATTTATAAAATATTTTTAACAGAATCATAGCAAATAGAAAGTTGTTAGAGCATTAGATAGAAAACCTTCTGGTATTTGTTCTTGTTCTCTGTACTTTGAGTTCAAATCCTGTTAATGTCAAGATGAATTTTCATCCTTTCAACATAGATAACTAAACTACCACAGATACCAGTCATACTCTAGCTACTGTAATTTCAGAATCACTACTTCCACAGATAGCAGTCATACTCTAGCTACCTCAGATAATTAGATTAGCTTGCTAACAAAAGCAATCAACTACTTCTGTAATAGTCTTCTGAGTATTGGAAACATCATTGTTATTTATCAAGGTAGTCTGCTGAAGAACCTCATAAAAGTACTTCTGTTGATCTACCTGTTTTGACTGTGCCAAGTAAAGACTAGCCATATTGCACTACCTCCACTTATGTTATCTAACCATTTCCTTTCTCACATTTTTTCTACATGACCCACCCTATTGTTATTACCCACCTTAAGAATTCAAACATTTATTTCTAGCCTGTAGAAGTGTGGCTGAGGCACACCTTCATCTCGTCTCTTCTACATAGCACACATCTACACACCTCAATTCCAGCATCTTTACACTCTCTCTTGACCTACTTTTTATTGTGGCTGCATTGAATAGAAATTTACAGGAAGAAAGTGGTTTCCAGTAATTAGTTGGGTGGTTTGAGGTTCATTTTTGTGCAAAAAGTCAGTTTCTGATGGGTGGGGGAGGTTTTCCCTTATAGTTGGTTGTCTCTACCTTTAATTGATTTCCTTTAATCACTAAAGAATGACTACCAATAATTATCTACTCTATCATTCTATCACGTGTTCCATTATTTCTTTATCATAATATCTCTTCTATCATTCTACCATCCTGGTTCCTTCTTCATCACTCTCTATGTCGCTTTGCTGTGAATAAATAATAACAGTATAAAGTAATGAGAACTCTTTAGTGTTGGAGTGATATATGGTGTGTCTTGGGCATCTTTTAAACCTCGTAGAGTCCATCTTCTCTTCAGCTCTCAACACTGCCAATTTCTTCCAGAGGTGTGAAAGAATGATAGAGAGGAAGTGAAAAAGAGGTGTAGTGAAAGAATCAATCCTAGTACTGAACTGGTACAATTTTTATCAACCTCAAAAAAGATGAAAGGCAAAGTTAACCTCAGTAGGTGAAATCAGAGATCAGAGAACTGGAAAGAATATCACAAAGCATTCTATCCAATGTTCTAACGACTCTGCCAGTTCACCTTGTCGATATGACCTCTCTAATGCTAGCACTATGATAAAATGCACATATTTCACACTAAGTGGTGCTGTTAGGAAGAGCATCCAGTCATGAAATGACTGCTATTGAATAGATATTCCCCTACCTTATCCAGTCAACTATTTCATTTCTCTTTTTAACTCTTTTGATAGCAAATTGCCTGAAACTACTCCTGATTCCACAATACTAAGCTGTTTATTTTTAAATATTTATATTTGTCTAAACCCCTCCATCATACTTTCATGTAAGACCCATTGTTAGCTTATGTTCCGAACACCAGCTTAATAATGAAAAAGTAAGTTATGTTATTAAATTCCTCCAAGTTATTTATTATTTTCAAAATTTTTTGAGAGTCATAGACAGTACGTTTCATTAGAAATATGGCAATAACAATGTTAAATATAATGGTTCTGTAGAAATTTAATGAGATTTTTTCATATGTTGCTATGAATCTAATATACCTGAATTTTTTGTTTATTTTACAGAGGAATATCTGAAATCTAGCTGAAAACTATCAACAAATTTTTTATTTTTTTTTATTTGCATTATGATAAATTGGAAAGACTGGAAAAATGGGGGTAGCAGTGACCAGTAGTAGATTGCTAAGAGAGAAGCTAGATGGCAAATATACACAGCTTGGAGAGAAGCTAAAAAAAGAAAGTTTGTAAATGTTTTGAGACGTAAGGACAAGAGATGTGAAATTACAAGGTAGTGTGTTAGTGTAAACCGAGATGTTGTCATTTCTAATACATTTTTATGTATTAGAAATGACGCTGGTACACTTAGCACCACTGATGCCCAAAAGAAAGAAGCCTGGAAATGTTACTATGAGAAACTGATGAATGGGAGGAAGAGAGACTACTGTCAACTTACCCAACAGAAGGACCAGCTATTGAAGTTGACAGTTACAGGGTAAGAAAAGCAATAAAAGAGATGAAGAATGGTAAAGCTGCAGAACCAACAGAGATAACTGCTGAGATGCTAAAGGCATTGGGAGAGGTAGGAGTCAAACTAGTAACCCACATAACCAATCAGGTAATCAAGGACATTCCCAATGACTGGTACAGCAGTACAATCACACATTGCTACAAGGGCAAAGGTAATGCTCTAGAAAAGAGCAACTACAGAGGGATAAAACTAATGGATCAAATTATGAAAGAGATAGTTATAATGCAGTTAATTAGGGAAAGTCAAATTTGACGAGATTCAGTTTGGTTTCGAAACGCAGCCAGTGAAGAGATGCTGTGCTGAGAATCATCTAACCCGTGCAACTGTGGAAGAACAGACATAAAAATGATGATGATGTGAATTTATAACAGTTTGTTTAAATCCTTACACCTTAGTCATTTTTATGTAAAGCATATCACATTTGTTTTGGTCATTTTGGGTAGTTTACTCTGACATCAATATTCTTGCAATGACCATTCACAGCAACATTATTACTAAATAGAATTCTGTGAAACTTGGTCATATTGAAGAAAGGTATCATAGTAACAGAAAAAAAGCAGGATACAAAAACTTTTCTAAAAAATATCTTTTTTTCATAATTTTCCAAGTTTTTTCTCAATTTCTGAGGAAGTTATTAAAAAATACTAGCAGGAAAACCACTCTGCAGGCAGTTTTCTGCTAGCATATGTAGTATGCATATAGATATGATATGTAAATAGAAAAGTAAATTGTCTTCACTGGGGGTTCACCTAACCGAGGTAACAGGTAGTGTTCATAAAAGCACTTGGCTGTTCCAGTGCATAAGCCTCGCCATCACCCCAGGTAATGCTGTGAGCATGTTGGCTTGCCTCAAAAGTTATTAGAGTTTTTCCAGTGCTCCTTGTGATGTCATCTTTTGTTCTGGCAGCAGTTCGTTTGTCCATCCCTTTCACTTGCCATTTGTTGTGTGTGTGTATTACTTGCTTGTGTGTTTTTTTTTCTTTTTCTTTTGCCTTTTTATTTCTTATGTTTGTAAAACAATAAAATAAAACTACATTTGTAACGGTATTTACACAACTATGAATAAAATCATAATTGACAATATGCACAGAAATTGAACGAAGACTGTGTTACACTGTCTTCTGTAATCAGTAAACTAATCCATGATACATTTAAAAAAGACTATTATATATAAATGGCATTATGGCAAAATATTATGAAAATGATATAATGAACACTAACAGAAATTGACATTTAAATGTGTAGCAGGAGTTGCCTCCCTTGTTGTGACACTCGCATCACCAATGGAGTAACGCTCTCTAGACGGGAAGTAGTTGGAGTGATAGAACCCTTTTTATCACTTCCGGCAGAGCCCTATAAAACTAACAACTTTAAGTTCTCCATCTCTCATTTGCCCTTCTGGCGCCTGGCTTCGACAGGCGTCTTCTGCCAGCCACGTTCGTCTGGCAATCAAACGGTAACTAATAACTTTGTTTCATTCTTACATCTATTCATTGACTTGTCACTTATACTGTTCTATACATTCACATATTGTTAATTAAATATTATACACACAAACCATGTCTCCTTGTTACATTCATACAAACAAGTATTCCGCTATAAATGTTTTAAGAGAAATGAATCTTCAAATAAGAAATACATTATATATAAGTTTATTTATGTTTAATCAAGAGCATGTAATCTAGTAGATAAATAACGTAATATTCATTCAGGACTAGACATACTCGACAACAGAGGACTACTACTTTGAGGAGAAGAATATGGAAGTTGAAGAACCCCCACAACCAGTAACAAATTTAAAAGCATATTGCTTGATGCTTTTGACAGTAAGGAAGAGCAATTAAAGACGTGCAATATAGAGGAACAGTGGGAATTCTTGAAAGTTAACCTGCTGAAGGCGACAGATGAAATCTGAGGCTGGAGGAGACCTCAGGCAGGAGGAGAGTAACTTGGTGGTGGAGGAGACAATCAAGGCCAAAAAAGCAGGCTTGGAAAGTATGGGGGAAGTAGAGAACACTATCAAGTAGCCAGGAGAGAAGCTAGGAGACAAGTGCACCTTGCAAGAAGGGAAGCAGAGGACAGAAAGTTCAAGCATGTTCTAAAACACAAGGTGTTCAGGATCGTAAGACAATGTGTGAAGGAAAATTGTGATATTGTCGGGGAGAAGTGTGTCTGTAATGATGGCGTACTTGCCCTCACTGATGCTGATAAGAAGGTAGCTTGGAAGTATCATTACGAGAGACTACTAAATGAGGAGAATAAATGGAAAAAAGATAGTCTGCCCCAAATCGATCCAATAGAGCGACCAGCAGTGCAAGTTAATAAGTAAGGCAATCAAAGATATGAGGACAGGCAAGGCAGCTGGGCCTTCAGGGATAGTTGCTGAGATGTTGAAGGCATCTGGCATGGTGGGACATACTATGGTCACCCGGATAGTAAACCAAGTAATACAGAATCGGGTCATACCAAATGACTGGCATAGCAGCATCATCGTTAACTGCTACAAGGGTGAAGGAGATGCTCTAAATAGGGGAAACTATAAAGACATTAAGTTAGTTGACCAGGTCATGAAGGTCACAGAAAGAGTTATAGCACAACTAATCAGAGATCGAATTGATCGAGATGAAATGCAGTTTGGGTTTGTGTCAAGGTAACTTTTCCTTGTACGACAACTACAGGAGAAGTACCCAGCTAAAAGTAAACCCCTATACTTAGCTTTTGTTGACTTGGAGAAAGCCTTTGACAAAGTCCCCTGCTCCATTATCTGGTAGGCCCTTGGAAATCTAGGTGTAGATGAATGCCTTGTGAGAGCTATACAAGCAATGTATAAAGAAACAATCAGCAAGGTTAGAATTAACAATGAATATAGAGAAGAATTTAGCGTAAAAGTTGGTGTTCATCAAGGCTCTGTCCTTAGCCCCCTCCTGTTTATTATTGTCCTTCAGGCAGCCCATGGGAACTTCTAAACGCAGATGATCTAACTTGCGTAGCTGAATCTATGGCCAAACTAGAGAAGAAATTCAAAACATGGAAGCATGGCCTAGAATCAAAAGGCCTTAAAGTTAACTTGTCTAAGATTAAAGTTCTAGTATGTAGAAAGGAAAATAGAGCACAGGTGCCCTCTGGGAAATGGTCATGCTCAGTGTGTAGGAAAGGAGTAGGTAGAAATTCCATTTTATGTCTCAAATGCAAACTATGGGTACATAAAAGATGTAGTGGGATCACAGGCAAGCTATCTAAGAATGTAGATTTTATATGTGGCCAATGCTCAGGGGCAATAAGTAGCAGGTGCCCACAGGATACTAGCTCCTACTGCCCAGATAGTTCTATAGAAATAGTGGACACATTCCATTACCTGGGTGACAAAATCAGCAGTGGTGGAGGGTGCTCTGAAAGTACAGTAGCCAGAGTTAGAACAGGATGGAAAAAGCTCAGAGAGCTTATACCGCTGTTGGTCACAAAAGGTTTCTCCCTAAAAATGAAAGGCAGATTGTATGATGGTTGTATACGAACAGCAATGTTACATGGCAGTGAGACATGGGCATTACGTGCAGAGGACCTGCGCAGACTGGAAAGGAACGAAGCATGCATGCTATATACACGAACAGCTAAACATAAACTCTTTGGTAATAAAGAATGCATTACTTGCATTCTTACAAGAAGTCTTGGCATAATAGTTTCATACACTGCTTGTTATTTCATGACATAATTATGACAATGAAGATGATGATAATAAACATATTTACAGTCACCTGGCTATCAACACAGTCAACATAAACATATTTACAGTCACCTGGCTATCAACAGTCAACATAAACATATTTAGTCAATTAGCTACCAACAGTCAACATAAACATTTACAGTCACCTGGTTATCAACACAGTCAACAAACATATTTAGTCACTTAGCTACAAACACAGTCAACATAAACATATTTTTCAGTCACCTGGTTATCAAGTCAACAAACATCATTACAGTCACCTGGCTATCAACACAGTCAACATAAACATGTTTACAGTCACTTGGCTATCCACCCAGTCAACATAAACATCTTTACTATCTTGTCTATCCTGGAAGCTGATAATATCTATGAATACCATCTTCATACCTGTTACAATTTTTCACATCAATAGAACAAACCAATTCAATATATTTATGTTCCTGGGTCCTAGTTAACTTCCCCAACTAGTGGTTCTGTGGTTGTGATAAAATAGATTATTTTTCCTCTTTGTCACACCAGATGAAGACTGGACTTTGTCTAATGTAAATGATGTAATTTAATCCATACTTTATCTGGTTCTTCCCATGAAAACCTTTTTTGTAACAATAATTCCAGTTAAATGTATGTCATGCAAAGACTCATTCAAGATAGCAGAATAAAATTGATCAGTATAAAGGCAATAATTCTCACCTTGATACAACAAATTCAGACAATTAAATAAGTTCCTCAACTTCATTGCCTCACATGCTCCTATGTGAATTTTGGCATTCACAATGTATATATTCTCGCCATCACATAGAAGAAAAGATTTTAGTCTGTATTTGGGGCTTCTCCTTATATAGTTATATAGATAGAGCATCTTTACAGGGGTTATAACCTTGTTTTATGTTGAGCTGATAAGTAGGTATTCCAGCAACATCCTCTTCCAGTAGATCTTACCATTTTTATCAACGGTGGGGTAATTTTCATTTACTATTATGCAGCACTGTCCAGATTATCAAAAAACTTACCTCAAGACCTGACCTTTCCAAATAGGTAACTTGGTGCTTCACGTCCATCTGAAAGTAACTTTGGTACCCTTCCATTACAATTCTGAATCCCTGCAAAACCCTTTAGTTCATCTTTAATAAGTTAGTTTCATAGTTGTTAGAATTCTTTGTCGTTATTGCAGGAGCCTGGCTGCTGGTTTCTTTAGCAAACAAATCTTGAACAATTCCTTTGGTTTAGTTTTCCCATCGATATTTGTGGGGAGATTCGTCATATCTGGAGCATCATATGGGATTAACAGACTGAATAAATGTAGCAGCAATCTCTTTCTTGTAATGGTGTTCAGTGGCGTCTAAGCCCATCTGCTATGAAAACTATACCCCCCTCCTTGTATCTCCCCTGCACCACCCTCCATTTCAACAGCTCCCCCCTGCACCACCCTCCATTTCAACACCTCCCCCTAGCTCTTCTCTGCACCACCCTTCATTTCAACACCTCCCCCTAGCTCTACCCTGCATCACCCTCCATTTCAACACTACTCATAGCTCTCCCTCATCCTTTTATCTGCATCAACCATCATTTTTACATCTAGAAAGTTCATATCTGAGGTACAAACATGGGCAAAGTGTTTCTGTAGAAGACCAGCAATCACCCATACATGCCAGTCTCCCTTCCATGCCTCTAATGTTGTCCAGAGAAAGTCAAAGGTCAATACATCTTAGCACCAGTGACGTGCCAACTCATTTCTACAGCTGAGTAAACTGGAACAACATGAAATAAAGTGTCTTGCTCAAGGACACACTGCACTGCCTGGTCTGGGAATCAAACTCACAGTCACATGATTGTAAATTAAATGATCTAACCACTTAGAGCTAAATAACACAATTTCCAGCATTCAATATACATACCTACATGTAGACCAAGTTGAAAATGGAGGATGTTGGATCTGGATCTCCCTCCCCAATCATTTCTCTATTACAGGAATCGACTTGCAAAAGTAGAACCTCAACAGCCTGAATTTTTCTAGTTTTGGAGAGATTGTGAAGGCTATGGGCACTGTCCCTTCCTTCATATTTACCAAATAATAAAAAAAAATAATGCCTTCCCTGACTTTATGAATGCTACAATACACAATGTTTTACTGCCATTTATGGCAACCACACAACTTTAGCAGAAGGATGGAAGGCAAAGTTGCTACAATTTAAATAATCTTAACTATAGATTAACATCGAAGGCATAGTCAAAATCTTCAATAATGAAACAAGTTATGCTTTCAACAATCTTAATTATGGAATAAAATAAAAGACATAATGGAGCAATGTTATGACGTCTGTCAATTTATGCATCAAAATAAAAGAAGTTATAAAACATGGAATTTCAAAAGTTCCTACTTATGGCAATAAAAACAAGAACAGGTTATGTAAAATTGAAATTGGCCTCCATAAATTTCAATGAGTGTTTCAGTTTTTATTTTAATCAAAGAAACAGTCTTCTCATGAAATTAACATGCAAGTGGCTGAGCATTCCACAGACACGTGTAATGCTTGATTTAATTAGCAGAGAAATTCACTGTGACAACACTGGTCCTTTAAATACTTCTATTCTACTGCATAAGATTTTCAAATAATCTTGAAAAACAAAATCAAGAATATGGTGGGGTGAGGTAATTCAGTAATGTAATCAACTTTTCCATTATGGAGTTGTTGTTTGGACATACCTTAACAAAAGGTTTTTATAAAATTATGAGCAAAGGAGGCCTACAAAACTTGGCTTAGAAATAAGTCCTTCTTGCATTTACGTGATAAGCAGGCATAAAAAGTCACAGCAGTGACAGTAAAGGCATTCAAAGTTAAGACATGGGAGGACTTTGGGGTTAAGCTGGAATATAACTTCAAATCAGCAAATAAAATGTTCTGGCAGACCATCTGCTGACCTCGCAATAAGAAGTCCTTCCTTGTCTGCTATCAGGAATGCATCTGGGGTTCTCTATTGAGAGAGGAGCATCCTCAAGGTGGATAGAAAACTTTGCTGATCTACTAAACCCGATCACAACAGCATCGTCTGATGTACACGAGATGCATCTGGGAGCGATGACAAAACTCTTGGAGGCTGAGGTCTCTGATATGCACTTGATAAGTTTATCTTCTCAGGGAAGCCTGTGCAATACACTCTACATGTAAATGGAATTCCACTGAAGCATGTGGAGAAGTTCAAGTATCTCAGGGCCATGTTCACAAATGATAGAAAGCAGGAGGCTGAATTCAGTGCAAGAATTGCAGGAGTTGGTGCAGTAATGTGCCAGCTTCAACATTTGGTAATCAGAAGAAAGGAGGTAGGTGTAAAAGCCCAAGTCGCTATCTTCAATTGAGTATTTGTGCCAACCCTTATGTATGGTCAAGAATCTTGGGTAATAATCAAAATAATACAATTCTGAATACAAGTGGACAAAATGGGTTTCTTCCGAAGGGTTTTTGGAGCAATGTTACTTGATAGAGAGCGTAACTCAAAGATCAGAGAGTTGCTCCTGGTAGAGCCGCTACTTCTCCAAATTGAGAGAGCACAGCTCCAATACTATGGGCATGTGGTTAGAATGGCTCAGGAAAGAATCACTGAACAGATTTTATGAGCAAACCCAAATGGCAGGAGACCTAGGGGTAGATCTCAGGTAAAATGGTTGGATAACATCCATTTGCTTGGAGATCCAGTTGGAAATGTTTGCTTGAGAGCTCTGCCCCAACAACCCTCTCAGGAATAAGTGGGCAAAGAACGAGGAGGAGAAGATTTTTTTAAAGATAAATAAACCCTTTAGATTAGTTTGGTACTAGAGTGTTAAAAAAAGGAAGGGCATACTGGGTAATAAAAACCTGGATACATTGTTGAAAATAAGATGGGACTTTTGTGTGGTAACTTCTCCATACAGGAAAAGCATTGAATTTTCACGCACACAAGATTAGGGCCTCCGAGAGAAATTTTATAAGGAGGAAGAAAATTTAAGGAGACTGAGTGGTTTCTTTTAAGAGGTCATCAAATAACCATGGGTCCCTATTTAGTTCTTCAACCCTTAGACCACTATATTTTATAGCTCATGCCTGTAATCTTAATCAATCAAGTGTCAACGTTTCAAGTTTGCCTACTAGGAAAAAAATATCATACTACTGCTTTTGTTGTTTTTTATTTATGACAAAATTTCCCTCATAAGATTTTAGTTGACTTAAAACTAAAGAGAAATTACTTGCTCCAGATGAATCCAAAACTAGAAGGTTCTGAAGTGAACTTCTTAACCACACAGCCATGACTGCATCCATAACTTTACAGGAGTCAAATGATTCCTTGAGCTTGATATTTCTTGAAAAATGTAACCCTTTCATGACCGTACTTCTAATCCAGTTTATTTCAATAAGAAATTTTGAGGGATTTACTAATTAATTATTTAATAACTAAGATAGTAACTGTAACGGAATACTATGTTTTACCAGCGAAGATTATACAGGATAGACAGACACACGCACACATGCAGTAGGTTTACCTATATTTTTCACTAAATTTTCATCTTCCTGTTATTTCACGTCTATTATGTCGTATACATGCATACACGCTAGCTCGAATTAGCTAGTCAGCAAATAATGTAGTGGTAATTGCTGTCACAAATTTATTATTTGATGTTCGGTGTACCAACAAGTGATTATTGTTATTGTAAAATAAACGTTGTCAACATCACAATTCTGGCATTATTCTTTTTATCATTCATCCCGAAAAGAATACATTTACCCACTACATTACTTAACAAATGGTTCTGTAGAAAAAATAAATTTTAATAGAAACTCTTTAAAATGGATGGTTTTGTTTCAGAGACCCAGAGCTGGTTTGGGGGTAGGTTGGTATCAAGAGTTAATTAGATGAACTAAAGTCAGTGATACATTTATAATAAACAGAGACACATTAGAAATTCTTGAGAGTGTTTTGAGCTTAAGGTGTCATTTAACACCCAATCAAAGAACTAACCAAGGGTTAAACAACAACAGGAACTCATAAAACAGTTGCAAGACGGACTAGCCTAGCAGCACCCCTAAAAAGAAAAGTATTCTAACTTCAACCATCCAGACATTTTTTCTCATGAATAGTGTATTATCGAAAAACCTTATTTAATGTTTTGTTTTCCAAGACACGAAGGATGTAAATTAAGAGTGACTTATTTGCTATTTCTAGCAGGCTGAGTGACAGATATACTACATATATTCAAAAATAGAAACCATGATAAATAAATGATACAGCAGAGAATTTTATCAAAAGACAGCCTCCACAAGATATCATTAATTAGTTTGAAACTCACCAAATTACGTGTTAAAAGTTGTTTAAAACTGTTTTAATAGTTCTGCATACATAAACACAATGTCATCTGACACTGCCAGCCATGTCGACAACATTTAATATGATAGATAGCAAGTTAAAACAAAAGAAATTGGTATGAGTTGCAAAGATGTTAAAATATTCACATTAACACACACATAAACATAAATGTGCAGAGGGGGCGGTCTCCAATTTATGTTGACTTAAAACAGGGTCAAACAACCAATTCTATAGTGGACGCTGCTTTTGGACACACAAAAGAACAGGTTTCATTCACTCTACAGATCTATTACTATGAGCGATGTTAATAACTATAATAGTTAAACAGGTGCTATATAACAATTTACAGAAATAATTAATAAAACAACTGAATTTAGAGTTGTAAAAATGTCTAAACATTTTTTTTCTAAAAAAAAAAAAAAAAAAAAAAAAAAATCAATTTGATTTAAAAAAAAACTTCGGTAAACTCATTCCAGTACACTTAGGTAACTGACTGGGATGAAGCTTAGAAGCCGTCAATTGTTTTTGCTGTAGTAGGTGAAAATATTAATTTAGAGGTGGGGCCTAGTGGCCCGACCATGGTTTAATACGACCGTAGAGTTTCAGAACTTTTCCGTTAACTATCAGACAAGCACTTATTTTATCAAAGATGAAAGGAAATTGATTTTGGTGGGATTCAGACTCAATGTAAAATGGTATTTAGTTGCACATCAGCTTGGATTAGCAGAATATAATGTTTTCTAGCATTTCGTTACAGTCTTTTACATCCTAAGTTGAAATACCGTCGAGGCCAGCTGTGCCCTCCATCGTTCCAGGTCGATAAAATAATTACCAGTCAAATATTGGTATTGATTTAATCAACTTTTCGCTGCCCCCAAATTTGCAGGCCTTGTATCTAAACTAGAAATCATTAATAATAATAATGCAAACAATCTACTTTTTAAAAGTGTTGAGTTACGAATTTTTGAAAGTTAAGATAACTTAGAATTAAGTTAATGGCTTAGAAAAGTAGTCTAAGTAGGGCCTTACTTAGACCATTTTTGTTAGTCAAAACAACGTCAGTTGGGGCTATTAACGTTAATCTAACTTACCTAATTTTCAACAACAATAAGGTTTCTCTAGCAATTGGTTGCTAGGTGCAGCATGTTAATAGGTCTGAGAACAGTCCCTGATCTCAGAGGCTCAATATATCACGTAAGATTCTGACAGTGCTAATGATGGAAGAAATTTGGGCACTGCCTATTAATTCAGGGATCTCAAGGCTTTTGATGAAAGTCTTAAGGGTCCGTGTCTAACGCCCCAATGACGATTGGCACGACTTGGTGATCAGTTAATAATAATAATAATTTCTAATTTAGGTACATGGCCAGAAATATTGGGGGAGAAGGGAAAAACTATTTGGAAGTTTTTTTTCGTTTTTTTACCAGTTTCGACGAGCTTTCTTGGGTGACATGGAAGGACGATATAGAAGCCCGGTTCCCTTCTCTCTTTGTCTTATCTCAGCATATTTCAACATATACCAAATTCGACTTTCATATTTTGCAAAGTCAATCGGCTTTAATCCGGATAAAGTTCTGGCCATTGTCGAAGCCCCAACGTCGAGAAGTCTTCTAACAATGTGTTGGTGGTTAGCTTTAGTAGCTACATGTAAAGCTGTACGACCATCACCAGTGGAGGCATTAACCAAAGCTTCCTTTTCAAGAAGTGTATTTAATATTTCTAGATCTCCTAAACGGCTAGCAATATTGATCAAAGACTGGTTGTCCTCATCTCGGATATTAGGGT
The DNA here is from genome assembly GCA_964016885.1 of Eledone cirrhosa. Lineage (NCBI taxonomy): Eukaryota > Metazoa > Mollusca > Cephalopoda > Octopoda > Eledonidae > Eledone > Eledone cirrhosa. The sequence continues at coordinate 437,783,062 of OZ024740.1, read as the reverse complement.
CGATTCCCGCTCGCAATAACTTACGAACAACTGCGATATTTCCATTATTTATAGCTTCAATTATTTGGCGTCCAGTTTCCGGTCCTAAAACTTTTCCTGATATAGTAATTTTTTTCCCAGCATTTGTCATCTTGGTTGTCCGTAGCAACGTTATCGAGAGTTACTTCCCTTGAATTATTACATTAATTAAAAAGAATTCACAGCCGCAGCACTGCTCTGAACTACTCTTGGGTCACGAATAATCATTCCACCCGCGTATTAATTTTTCAAATTTGTTCCATCCCTCCCCGTTCTTATTCCACCCCATTCCACTAATTAATTTTTTGCTAATCTATCTCCGGCGAAATTTTATTTTAAGTGGTAACATTCCTGCGACTATTTTCTTTAGACATTAAAAAAACAAAACATTATACATGACAAAAAAAGTACATTAAAAGAAGTCCTACACGTTATAAAATAAATAGGATGGGTTGGCGTCTCAATATATAAACTAAACGACTAATTCTGTTTGTTTTTTTTAAATCAACAGGCAACCTAGAATAATTACCGAATCTCCAGCCCCCCACCTCTATTATTTGCAACCCGAGAGTAGATGTAAAGTTTGTCACCTTCTCTTGTCTAGTAGTCCCTGCTCCCCCACTTATCCTCTCATTAATGGCAGTTGGCTTTGTCCGTATAATCTGTCCAGTAATTTTTTCCAGACATTCTAACCACATGCCCATAGTATTGGAGCTGTGATCTCTCAATTCAGAGAGGTAGCAGCTCTACCTGGAGTGACTCTCTCATCTCTGAGCTACACACTCTATCAAGTAACGTTATTCCAAAGACCATTAAGAGGAATCCCATTTCGTCTGCGTGTATTCACAATCGTATTATTTCGGTCATTACCCAAAGGGTTGGCACAAATACTAAATTGAAGAGAGAGTTTGGAGTGTACACTTACTTCCCTTCTTCTGAATGCTGAAGCTGATGCATTACTGCACCAGCTCCTGCAATTTTTGCACTTTCTTCAGCCTCCTGCTTTCCAACACTCATGAACACAGCACTGAGATACTTGAAGTTCTCTACCTGCTTCAGTGGAATTCCATTTACATGTAGAATGCACTGCACAGGATTCCTTGAGAGGATGACTGTCTCAGTTTTTACAGCACTCAGCCGCAAACCTATCAAGTGCAAGTCAGAGATCACCTTCTGTTGAGTTAAGTAATACCATGTGTTAATATTTGGTCAGCTGTGCTGCATCTGGGGTGAAAGCCACACTGTTCATCAACTAGCTTAGACTCAGCAATCTCCCTACATCTCTTTGCAAGACATTTGGCATAGACTTTACCAGTGAGGCTTAACTGGAGCAATCTCTCTTGTCTCACTTTTTGACAATTGAGATTATATTTCCCAATTGCCATTGTTTAGGTGCCTTTTCAGACATCCAGGCCACCCAGCACACACGAGTCTGCCAGAGAATTCCTACTCTATTTAAGGCTTTTAACATCCCAGGCCGAATTTCATCTTCCCCAGTGTCCTTGCCACATTTTAGCTCTTTAATTGCTCTTGTGACCTCCGACTCCGAGAGATTGGTCATTGCTCCCAGATGCACTTCATGTACATCAAAAGATGATGTAATCGGGTTTAGGAGATCAACAAAGTCTTCTTTCCACCTCGCAAGGATGCACCTCTCTGAAGTGAGGAAACCCCCACCCAGATGTGTTCCTGATAGCAGGTTAGGGGGAGGGCTGCTTAGGCATTATGTAGTAATACAGAAGACCCACTTTCCCATGTGCACGCATAGAAGCATACATCTAGTATGTACCACTTAACCCCCTACACTCACTTCTCCTTCCATACACCTCCCGTGCCCTAACACTCCATCCACCTCCTAATCACTCCCACCCCAACCCACACTAAATGTGGTTGGCGTTAGAATAGACATCCAGCTATAGAAACCAAACCAGAAACAGTTCTATATGAGCAAGAAACGGTCACCTGACCTGACTTGCCTCAAATGGAACAACCCGTCTAAGCCATGCTAGTGTGGAAAATAAACATTAAACAATGATGATGATGATGATGAAGACGAATGAAAGAAGGACATCAAACATGGTGATGTTAGAGAGAACAGATCTGAGACAGATGTTTACAAAGCAGGATGGTACTTTTTTGTGACATAGTCACATATAGTCCTTGCTTTTTCCTTCTTTTCATCTTATTTATAGTATTTATAGTTTCTTACTTTCCTATACAGCCAAATCTGTCCTTCTTTACCCCTTCCCATTTTACCATTTCTTAATTTTGTTTTTATCCTTTATTAATATTTTCCATTATTGTATAACTTCTGCCTGTAAAATATAGTTGACATAAAACCTCCAAGATTGTCAATAGCACATCTTTTATATGAAAGGAACAATTCACACAAACACACAAATTTAAAACTTTAAAATACACTATTTCTATTTTTAACCTTGATGTCTCCATATAATGTGTGTATATTGAAATATAAAACTGATTAAATATTTAATGTTATGTCTGTTCAGATTTCATTATTTTCATCATTGTTTAACGTTCATTTTCCACACTAGGATGGGTAGGACGGGCTGTCTGATTGTGAGAAATTCAGGTCGGAGGACCTTGTTTTGCTCACACAGAACTGATTTTGGCTTGGTTTCTATGGCGGGATGTCCTTCCTAACACCAACCACATTGACAGTGTGGACTGGGTGCTTTTTATCGTGACACCTACATGACCCTTTATTATGGAATATTAATCCTTCATCATGTATAGTTCCTCTTCGCCATCAAAATTTCTAAAAATTAATTTACCACAAAAAGATTTTAAATAATAGTCTTTGTTATAATTAAGGAATTATTTTTCTCACTACATTTATAAACAAATATAATTACAGTATGGTGTCAACAGCAGAGATCAACTCCTGAATTGGGCCTTCAACTTCTGTGTTTGGACCCCTTCCACGCTGTGTCTGGATGAAGCCTCATATCTCCCTAAGGACAAAGATCCATCTTTACCACATGCTGGTCCTACCTGTTCTTTACAGTGTTGAAACCTGGACCATCCTCAAACAAGAACTAAGCAAGCTTTAGGTGTTCCAAATACGATGTCTTTGTCAGAATCTTAGTGCCTTTCTACAAGACTAAATTTCAAACAACAACATCCAAGAACAATGCCAACAGCAGCCAACCATTGTAGTAACATAGGCTACAGTGGTTTGGCCATGTCAGTTGGATGAGCTCTGGAAGACTACCACACCAACTTTTGTCATGACTGCAACCCATGCACTGGAAAATCCAACGCACTGAAGAAGACATAAGTGAAATAAATCGAGGAGGACCTGAAATCACAGCACCTCAACCTCGATCATGCTAAGGTCAGCACCATGGAAGAACATCATCATCAGAACCCATCATCCAGTGGCACCCACAGTATTGGTTAAGAGGGCAGCCTCCCCAATCACCAGCTAGGGATTGAAGAAGAAGAAGACAGTAGTTTACTGGGGTTTTTTCTTCTATTACTCTATAATATCTGAAGAAAACAAAAATTATCGAAAAAAGTATTTCACAATCTCCAGAAATTTTAAATTAAATTCTTTTAAGAGACCCTCTCAGCCAAAAACTCTCCTCGGATCTTATGGAGTGAACAAAAAAAAAATATAGAGGTGGAAAAAAACAAACAAACAAAAAAAAGCAGATCATTTATTTATTTCATCATTTTATTTCAATACATTTGATGTTTGAGTAAACACCAGAACACTTTCATTCAATCAGCAGACGAATTATAGACCTAGATCATTCTGTACAGGCATTGTTATAACATTGCTCTGTAATTAACAGCAACAGAAAGTACATAATCTGCCTCTCACTGACTTTTGTGTAGAACAGGGCCAGACTGATATATTTGACATTTGTGGACAAGTCCAGTCAATGAATTTAAACCATTAGATATGTCTGGTCTGTTTGGACAGATGAATAAACATACACATGTACATCTAAATATAGATGTAGTCATAGACATACACTAGCATTTAAGATGTTGATTTATATACACATATACACCCATACATCTAATAACTAGATGTATTTACAATTATAATAAAAATAAAAAGTAGAGTTGAAGGTTTGGAGTGAGATGAACTAATAAATGATGTAGATGCCAAAAGAACTGGTTAAATAAAGTATGGACCAGGCAACGAATTGCCAGCAGGTTTCAAAGAACACAGATTTGAGTAGCAACCACTTAGAACACACTGACATTAAAGAGATATCCTCGGCATGAAGAACAGAATTTGGTATCAGGAATAAAAAAAAAAAAAAAAAAAAAAAAAAATTACTATGAAAATTGTAAGATTTCGAGGGGAAAATTTCTTAAAAAATTTTTTTTAGCTTGTAAACACATTTCTAAAATATATTTTGTGACAAGCTTCGATATAAAAAAAAAAAAAAAAATGAATTTTTTAAAAAATAAAGTTCAAAGGGAAATAACTTGGTTCACATTTGCAATATCAGCATGATGGATATTCTACACAATTATTATCTAAAAGATTAGAAAACATTTAACTATTTCTAGAAGTGCACACACAAAATTTAACAATTACACTCAGAAAGTAAGCCAAGTACAGATCATTTTTCACAAATCAAAAACAATAAAAGAAACTAGTTTCATTTATTATTAAGAAAAGGACTTTTAGAAAATGAGTGATTGCTAAGCATTATTTTCTCATTGAAAAGGGCGGTGGATTGGCAGTATCGGTAGAGGGTCAGACGCCATGCTTTGACGCATAGAGTTACGGTCCTTGCCATTCTGAGTTCAAATCCCGCCGAGGTTAACTTTGCCTTTCATCCTTACGGGGTCAATAAAATAAAGTACCAGTAATGCACTGGGTATTTGCTGGCCTTGTGCCAAAAAATAGAAACAATTATTTTATTGAAAAACACAATATTCTTTCAAATCCTAAATAAACAAATATATGAAATTATTTGATTTTGAGGCAAACAGTAAATGTTTTTGTTTTATAGCAAATAATATGTTTACTGGTTTTCTATAGCTTCTAGATTTTAATCTTTCATAATGAACATTTGTGGGAGGTTTCATGTTAACACACATCTTCATAAATATACATGATTTAGAATATCCTAAAAAAAAAAAGATATGTAGAATTAAGTTAAACAACAATTTCAATTTTCTTTTCGTAAAAAAAAAAAGTTTTTTTGAAGATGTATGACAATTATTGTTTTTGTTAGGGATATTTTCGAAAATGTTTCCTAACAGGTGTTAATTACAAAGCAGGGTTCTAACAGGCTGTTGTCTGTCTCAGAATATTAGTATTGAACAAAGAATAAGTTGGAAACATTACCTTTCTAAGGTAATCATTTCATCAGAGCTCCTCTTTTTATCCATTGACACAATAACTCGACAAGAATCTTTTCCATTGAAGATGACAATATCTGATTTGAAATGGTTAACATTGATAGGGCAAAGAATGTGAATATTGGCAAGGTTGTCAAAGACATGGAATGTACACTGCTAAGGTAATTATAGTTGAACTTTTACAACAGTTCTAAGAAAACATTAACAAAATATGATTGTTTACACATTGAAAATTCTATTTTGTGTTTTGTGTGTGGTGTGGTGAGACATAATTTGTTAATTTATTAACATATTGATGATTACCCATCATGTATGTGGTGGGTGCGAGAGAGAAGGAGGGTTTGTGAAGGTTTCTCAAATTAATCGTTTAGTTCAATTAATATTTGACAATGAAACTGTTTCATCAATGTTTATATGGTAGTGGAAGGGATTAAAATTTGGTTATTTTGTTAATAACCACCCCATTTACATATCTCAATAATTTGAGATTAAACCAAGTTATTTTTTTTTAAAGTCAAGCTTTAAGTTATATTTACAAGCAGAATAAAGGGAGGAAATTACTGAAAAAAATTGGTATATTTGCAGGAAAGATGTTTTTTAACCAACAAAAGATTATAAATTGCAAATAAAATATTCTTGTAGCAGGTGATAAAAGACTTGACAAATAAAATAATTTTATTTTTGGACTTCACGGTATCACAGATAAAAAATAAGTAGTTATTTCACACGGAGAGGGGGTGATCATTGTTGAATAATATGGTAACAGGTTTATGATGCAAAAGGAAGAAGAAGAAAAGCAGGTGAGAAACTATGTTTGCTTTCAGGGAGCAATGTTGTCATTGATGTTATTGTTTAAGTCAGCCCTGATCCAGCAGATATATGATCTAAAGCATTCCAGCTAAGACCATTGTCTTTTAGTCAAACTAGACCAATCTTATTCTTTTTTATTGGTGTAATTTGTTAATATATGATAACCCTTCATTTTCAATTTGGTTTTAATTTCTCTTTTAATAAAACTGAATTTGTATCATCATTTTGGATGATTTTTTTTTTGTCTTTAATGTTGTTGCAAAAATGTTCAGGATGATATCAATGCAATGAAGAAGATGATGTTGGCAATATAGATAATGAAGATGAGAATGCAATAATAACAGTTAAGCCTCTGACATGGATGTAGATATATCATTTTCAGTTTTCGGAGCTGTCCATCTTGCAGTCAGCAGTTACTTGTGAATTATGGTTGATATCATTAAATATTTCATCCTCTTCACTTGATGGCTGTTGTTGGTTTTCTGGGAGACAAATCTCCATTTTCATGTTGACCAAACTAACTGAAACTGGGGAAGTAGAAATGGCAGTCTGATGGGGAGAAGAGTGATTCAATTCATTTGCTTCATCACTTGCACAACTCTGACTATCACCATTTGCATCATTATACTCCGTACTAGTTGTAGACGTGGAGGCTGTCTTACTTTGTGTACTTGCTTTGCTTTCCTGCAACAAACACAATATAAATATTATCAAACTGCTTTATACTAAATAGAAACTACTAATACTATATCTTCTCAAAATGTTCTATCTACTGTCTTTTATACATATCTTGGGTGTGGAGACTTGACCTTGCTCAGTTTAACAGTACTACCTGGCCCTTGAATGCCCTTAACAGTGACTACTCTGTTGTAAACATTCAGACTAGATCTCCAGTCTGAAGGCACCTTCTCTCCCTGGCACAAATTTCATGAGTCTTTGAAATTGTTATGTACACTTTTCTTCCCTACCTGTCTAAACTATATATATATATATATACACATATATATATATAATTATGGGTGGTTTTCTGAAGAGGAACGGAAGGATACCACAGTTAAATAAGGTACTCAATACATTAGGAGACAAGGTACATATTTATGTCATATAGAAATGACTTCTACAGGGCTGTACACTAAATACTTATTTTTCTTCACACAAAAACCATTTAAAGGTGTATATTCTATAAAAGTGCCATTTTCACGAGTTTTAAAGGCAAAAAGCTTAACCTAATAGAACATTATTTTGTGGTAATAAAATAATAGCAAGAACATAAATTAGACTAATTATTAAATTAATAATGCAACTAAATAATTGTTTCTACTTTTGGCACAAGGCTAGCAATTATCCCAGTGCATTACTGGTACTTTATTTTATCGACCCTGTAAGGATGAAAGGCAAAGTTATCCTTGGCGGAATTTGAACTCAGATCGTAAAGGCCCAATTACTCTATGCGTCAAAGCATGGCATCCGACCCTCTATCGATACTGCCAATTCATCGCCTTATTAAATTAATAATTGTTTCAACTTTTGGCACAAGACCAGCAATTACCCAGTACATTACTGGTTCTTTATTTTATCGACCCCGTAAGGATGAAAGGCAAAGTTAACCTCGACGGGATTTGAACTCAGATAATAAAGGGACGTAACTCTTTGCTGCAAAGCATGGCGTCAGACCCTCTACCGATACTGTCAATCCACCGATATTAAATTAATAATGCAACTAAATAATGGCCTCTGCTTTTATACTTGATAATCATATTAAATAGTGAAATTAAAGAAATTCGTTTTTCTAATTTTTATGACAAGTTAATAAGTAGAAAGATCGATTATATGAAAATATTCAAGTAGATACAATTAAGAGAAAATAAATTGGTTTTTGTTTGCTTAAACTTTCTTATCTAAAAACAAAACAAAATGTAGTAATGAAGAGATTTTATAATTAATTTGTAAAATATATTACTAATCAAAATTTAATAAAAAAAAATCTGATGTGAAATGACAACATGGCTTAACTATTGGAATTAAAATGTAATAATGGGACATATTTAATAAATACCATTAAAAATAATTCAAATGAAGGATACCTTTTGAGATTTGGCAATCTCTGTATTGAATATGGTTGATTTCAGCAAAGAAATTGGTTTTTAACAACACTGAACATAACTGCACGTATCAATCCTCTTCAAAGAACTTAGCTTATGTGTTTGAAAGTCTCCTGTTTTAAATGTGACGTGATTTAGCTGAAGAACTTATAAAATTAGTTTGCAGAAGCTTAGTCAATTACCTGCACTACAAGGTGAACAGTGTTCATATGTTCCTTCATTAAACTTCTCTTTGAAAATATTTGTCCACATACAGGACACAAAACTGGTTTTACATCGACCATCTGACTCTTTACAAGCTGAGACTTTTGAGTTTCTTTTTCTAAAAATGAAAAAAAAAATATATTTAAAAGATAACAACAACACCTACAATAATAAGAACAACAACACCCACAATACCTATAACAACAACACCGACAATAATAATAAAAATAATTGTTTCTACTTTTGGCACAAGGCCAGCAATTACCCCAGTGCATTACTGGTACTTTATTTTATCGACCCCGTAAGGATGAAAGGCAAAGTTAACCTCGGGAGGATTGAACTCAGAACGTAAAGGGGGGTAACTCTATGCTACAAAGCATGGCGTCAGATGCTTTACTGATACTGCCATATGATTTCTGTTTTAGGCACAAAGCCAGTAATTTTGGAGAGAGAGGGAAAAGTCTATTAAAACAATCCTAGTACTTGACTAATATTTTATTTTATCAACCCCAAAAGAACGAAAGGCAATATTGATCTCAGCAGGATTTGAACTTGGAATGTAAAAAGCAAGATCAAGTACTACAAAGTTTTAACAATTCTACCAATCTACCTTAATAACAATAATAATGGTTTCTGATTTAGTCACAAGGCCAACAATTATGAGGGGAGGAGAAAGTCAATCAAATTAACCCCAGTGCATCATTGGTACTTTATTTTATTGACCCCATAAGGATGAAAGGCAAAGCTAACCCCAACAGGATTTGAATTTAGAACATAAAGGGAAATAACTCTATGTCGTAAAGCATGTTGTCCAACGCTCTACCGATTCTACAGCCAATGCACCAATAATAATAAAATCACATATATAGAGAGGAGAGGACCTTTTGGCCCTGTGAATACCTACCACCTCTCTAGTGATGGGGCCACAACACACTGTTATGTGGTTGGCAGAGACAATTGATGGTAGAAAAATCTCTTTAGTTTAGCCAAGCATGACAACCTCTCTAGAGCTGGTGCTACAATAAAATGCACCCAGTACACTCTGTAAAATGGTAGAGGTAGTACCATGAATAAACACACCCAGTACATCCTGTGGGGTAGTTGCTATAAATAGTCTTAGAATCTATGTCATATATGGAATGTAAGAGCAATATGGATTGATCCAACCCAGCTGGTCTCAGACTGTCTATGCCAGCATAGAAAGAGGATGTGGCCTGAGAGGTTGTTACATCCTTCCAGACAGAAGGATCCTCTCAAACCTTATACTGTCTGTTTATTTCCAACATTGACAACATTTAGTTTTTGTGTCACAGTGCTTGTACAAGAAGCTGTGTCTTTTGTATTATGGTATATTGTCAGCTTGGTCTTAACATCATGACGGAGATGACATAAGTTTCATAAAATATTAAGATATCACATCCTACTATTTTAAAATGGAAAGACACGTGTTTCTAAGATAATATAATCCTTATACATTTTGGCAACAAATTGACAGATTAAATAATTTGATCTGAGTTCAAATGCTACCAAGATCAACTTTGTCTTTCCTTCTTCCAGTTTTGATTAATAAAGTCCTAATCCACTGGTGGTGGATCAGCAACATTTTTAGTGTTGGACAGGATACTTTACAGTGCCTGCTCCAGCTTTGTATGTACTGAGTTTAAACCCTGCCTTCTTCCACCAGAAAAGCAGTGGTGCTTCTGCTAAGAGTTATGACTGGCAGATAGTATACCTCTTCTCTAGCAAGGTGGCCTCTCAAGGGAAGTAATTCATGAAAATTCTCAAATACCAAATGCAATACAGTGGAACCTCAGTTCAGGAACTGAATTCATTCCTGAAGGCAGTTTGTCATCCGAAATGTTGAGAGAGAAATACAGTGAAAAAGAGACTGAGTGTGAAAGACATAGATATCATCATAGTAACCAACTACCCAGCAAGTGATGGTTTCCTGTCGATACTCCCAGCTTGTTCCCAACCATTGTTGCCGGCTTGCATGTTTCTTACTTGAGACACAGTTCATGAACCAAGACGTTTTATAGTCAGAAAAATTGTTTATGAACCAATTTGTTCATGATGTGAGGCATGATCCGCGGTTCCACTGTATGTTCATGAAGTCTTCTATGTTATATGCAGGAATATGATTAGAAGATAGCTAAGACATTATGTATGGACAACATTTTTCTAATAGCAGATGGTATGAGGTATTACTCATCATATATCAGGCAACATCATTAAATATAATACAGTGTACACTATATATAATATAGAGTACACTATATGTATAGATAGTACACTATATCTAATATAGAGTACGCTATATGTAATATAGAGTACACTATATGTAATGCAGAGTACACTATATGTAATATAGAGTACACTATATGTAATACAGAGGACACTATACAATAGAGACTACACTGTATGTAATACAGAGTACACTGTATATAATAGAGAGTACACTATATACAATAGAGAGTACGCTGTATACAATGCAGAGTTCACTATATGTAATAGAGTACACTATATACAATAGAGAGTACACTGTATGTAATAGATAGTACACTGTATATAATAGAGAGTACACTATATGTAATACAGAGTACACTATATGTAATAGAGAGTACACTGTATGTAATAGAGAGTACACTACATATAATAGAGAGTACACTATATACAATAGAGAGTGCACTACATATAATAGAGTACACTATATACAACAGAGAGTACACTATATGTAATAGAGTACACTATATATAATACAGGGTATACTGTGTAATAGAGAGTATACTATATGTAATATAGAGTACACTATATGTAATATAGAGTACATTGTGTAATATAGAATACACTATATACACTAGAGAATACACTATATTAAATATAGAGTACACTACATGTAATAGAGAGTACACTGTATACAATAGAGAGTACACTATATACATTAGAGAGTACACTACATACAATAGAGAGTACACTGTATGTAATAGATAATACACTATATACAATAGACAGTACACTATATGCAATAGAGAGTACACTATATGTAATAGAGAGTACACTATACATAATACAGAGTACACTATGTGTAATAGAGAGTACACTATATATAGTGCCAAGTACACTATATGTAATAGAGAGTACACTATATGTAATAGAGAGTATGCTATATATAATATAGAGTACACTATATATAATACAAAGTACACTACATGTAATAGAGAGTACACTATATGTAATAGAGAATACACTATATGTAATACAGAGTACACTATATGTAATAGAGAGTACACTATATGTAATACAGAGTACACTATATGTAATAGAGAGTACATTATATGTAATAGAGAGTACACTATATATATTGCACTTACAAAATCATAAAAATATAGATTGCGAGAAATTATGAATGAATTAATGAAAAAAGAGAAAAAAAACTGATTTGTCCAAATTAACAGCAGATCATTATCATATTTTGAGGTGAGAAGTAATTACCCTTCTCATTACCATATTTCTGATGAAACACATTGCCTGGTTTTTTCAAGTAATTTTGGAAGGATTTAGAAATATGAACTTTCTCATTATAAAACTGGTATTTTGAACATAACTTAACAAAACCTTTTTTCATAAAATTATGATAGGTCTTAAAATAAATATAAACAGTTTATTACTGTAGAACCAAGGGGTGGTTTCAGGCAGTTTGGTATCAAAAGGGTTAAATTGACCCCCAGTGCTTTATTTCATTGAACCCCCCACCACCACAAAAGAATGAAAAGCAAAATTAACTTTGGTAAGATTTGAACAAGTCTATATTTAGATACTGTGTATCTCACAACATACAAGTCTATATTTAGATACTGTGTATCATTTTATTTGATGCCTGCAGAGGACATGCACAGACTAGAGAGAAATGAAGCAACCATGCTCCGCTGGATGTGCAATGTAAGTGTGAGAGAAAGGCAGAGCTTAGATGAGTTTAAGAGGAATCCAAGGTGGTGTGCAGGAGAGGAGACTGCATTGGTGTGGACATGTCCTGTGCACGAACAATGACTGATAGGTGAAGAAATGCCATGAAAATTCAATTGAAAGAAAGCTGCAGTAGAGAACAACCAAGAAAGACCTGGGCAGAGGTTGTGAGAGCTGGCTTCAGATTACTGAGACTCACAGAGGAGACGACAAATGGAACACGGTGAGTGGAGTGATGCTGCACTGAGAAGGACCCATCCAACCCATGAAAACATGGGAAAACAGACGTAAAAACAACAGTGACGATGATGATTCACCAACTCTTCTTCCCTGCATTTATCTACAAAATCTTGAATTTCTCCATATATTATCAATATCACACTAATTTGTATTGATTCATTTAGGTGACATGACAAAAAGTACCCAGCCCACACTGTAAAGTGGTTGTGTTGGTGACATGACAAAAAGTACCCAGCCCACACTGTAAAGTGGTTGTGTTGGTGACATGACAAAAAGTACCCAGTCCACACTGTAAAGTAGTTGTGATGGTGACATGACAAAAAGTTCCCAGTCCACACTGTAAAGTAGTTGTGATGGTGACATGACAAAAAGTTCCCAGTCCACACTGTAAAGTAGTTGTGATGGTGACATGACAAAAAGCTCCCAGCACACACTGTAAAGTGATCATGTAGTTGACACATTGTAAGACGCCCAGTACACATTGTAAGGTGGTCATGTAAGTGATGGGATAAAAGGCATCAAGAACGCACTGTAAATGATGTTGGCATTAGGAAGGGTATCCAGCCATAGAAACCAAGCCAGTTCTGTATGAGTAAGACTTGGCCATCTATAACATGACTATGGCGCTAGTTACAAACCTGTCAACTCTCCCTGTCTGATGGGGAGATCTCACACCCACTTGTGAAAATGGGTGTATAGCTTTCACTATTAAAAATCTCCCCAATTTTGCCTCATTCCTCACCGTTTCGGAGCACCTTTTTCATGGTATTTCCTGTTTGGCAGGTCTGTAGTTGACAACATTTGTAGCAGTATTAAGAAATCATATGCAGAAATATTTTATATATTGCACAGAGAGAAGATGATATAAGTATTGATCTAATAAATTTTGTGAAGGAGATGTTACAAGGTGTTGTAGGGATATGTTGTTTAAATGCTATATTTATACAAGACATCATGGTGTGAAGCATGAAAACTAAATAAAATCCACACAAGTAATTCTACGTTGAAACTGAAATATTCTATGGTTATCTCCCTTTCCAAAGTAATTTCCTATTTAGCATTGTCAATAAATTCGTAAAAATACAATCTTTATTTGATCAGAAAATACTTTCGTTATTTACTAAACAATATATATTATCGTGTGTGAAATGCATGGCTTAGTGGTTTGAGCGTCAGGCTTGCAATTGAAAGGATCTGAGTTCGATTCTCGGGCCGGGTTCAGGGCTTAATTCATGTTGCTCCAGTTTAGTCAGTTGTAGAAATGAGTTGTGACATCACTAGTGCCAAGCTGTATCAGCCATTGCCTTTCCCTTGGACAACATCAGTGGCGTGGTGAGGGGAGACTGGTTTGCATGGGCGATTACTGGTCTTCCACAAACAACCTTGCCTAAACTTGTGCCTGGGGAACTTTTTAGGGGTAAATCCCATGAAGGGGGTCTTTTTATATTATTAATAAATTATCTAATGTTATCTGTTTGGAAACCTTTTTAAATGAATTCTTAAACAGAAACTGTCAAATAAATCTAATGAGCTGAGAACATCAAATAATATTGAATTAAAGAAATCATTTTTTTTATATATAATCATGGAATGTTAGATTTGAAATTCTTTTTTTAAATAGGGTTTTGTTCACTGTAAATTTATAATAAATGTGAATGTGCATATATTAAATATTAATCATTTATTTACCAACCTGGCCAAAACCAGTTCTGGTTCTATGAAATAAAACCGACCATTTTAAAATTTTCCAATCTAAATTAAAATCTTCCAACACAATTTTATAAAAGAACCTTATATTAAGATACTATCTTAGTAATGGAATAATTAATAATTTAAGTAAATCACTCAAAATTCTTCATTAATTAATTTATTGTATTTCATTAAAAATGTGGTCATGAAAGGATTAAAGTAAATATATCCCACAATCAAAAATATTGTTCCAAGTTCATATCATTCTCAGCTCACATTAAAAATTTAAATTTTTAATTATAACTGATTGACTTTACTAGAGAGGCTATAGACTGTAGTACCTACATAGAACAGAGGCTATAGACTGTAGTACCACACAGAACAGAGGCTATAGACTGTAGTACCACATATAGAACAGAGACTATAGACTGTAATACCTACATAGAACAATCTATAGACTGTAGTACCTACATAGAACAGAGGCTATAGACTGTAGTACCACATAGAACAGAGGCTATAGACTGTAGTACCACATAGAACAGAGGCTATAGACTGTAGTACCTACATAGAACAGTCTATAGACTGTAGTACCTACATAGAATAGAGGCTATAGACTGTAGTACCACACAGAACAGAGGCTATAGACTGTAGTACCTACATAGAACAGTCTATAGACTGTAGTACCTACATAGAACAGAGGTTATAGACTGTAGTACCACACAGAACAGAGGCTATAGACTGTAGTACCACATAGAACAGAGGCTATAGACTGTAGTACCTACATAGAACAGAGACTATAGACTGTAGTACCTACATAGAACAGAGGTTATAGACTGTAGTACCACACAGAATAGAGGCTATAGACTGTAGTACCACACAGAACAGAGGCTATAGACTGTAGTACCTACATAGAACAGTCTATAGACTGTAGTACCTACATAGAACAGAGGTTATAGACTGTAGTACCACATAGAACAGAGGCTATAGACTGTAGTACCACATAGAACAGAAACTATAGACTGTAGTACAAACATAGAGCAGAAACTATAGACTGTAGTACAAACATAGAACAGAGGCTATAGAACATCTGGGAGTCAATTAAAAAACATTCTACTATAAAAAAATCAGTCGAGGTTTGTCCCGTGTGTGAAAGTATAGTAAAAGATGTCCATACTGCCATGCAGTGGGACCTGAGATTACTTTGGAAGGAACATCCTATACTGCCATGCAGTGGGACCTGAGATTACTTTGGAAGGAACATCCTATACTGCCATGCAGTGGGACCTGAGATTACTTTGGAAGGAACATCCTATACTGCCATGAAGTGGGACTTGAGATTACTTTGGAAGGAACATCCTATACTGCCATGCAGTGGGACTTGAGATTACTTTGGAAGGAACATCCTATACTGCCATGAAGTGGAACCTGAGATTACTTTGGAAGGAACATCCTATACTGCCATGCAGTGGGACCTGAGATTACTTTGGAAGGAACATCCTATACTGCCATGCAGTGGGACCTGAGATTACTTTGGAAGGAACATCCTATACTGCCATGCAGTGGGACCTGAGATTACTTTGGAAGGAACATCCTATACTGCCATGCAGTGGGACCTGAGATTACTTTGGAAGGAACATCCTATACTGCCATGCAGTGGGACCTGAGATTACTTTGGAAGGAACATCCTATACTGCCATGCAGTGGGACCTGAGATTACTTTGGAAGGAACATCCTATACTGCCATGCAGTGGGACCTGAGATTACTTTGGAAGGAACATCCTAACTACAAAACTATACACTTATGTTTAGATTTCCATATGATTTCATGTATTATAGAAGATCAGTGCTGGTCATTTGGAGCAGCTAATCATAATACAAACTACATTTTGTTTATGATTTTAACATGATATCTGTTACTGAAGTACTCTCAGGTCTCCAATAATCCCCTAGCCCCTGCTTATTCATTTTTCAAATTTTTTCCACCCCAACCACTTATTAAATTTTACTAATCTATTTTATTTTAAGTGGTAGTATTCCAGTAACAATTAATTTTCTTTATTCATTAAACATTATACATGACAAAAAAAAATACATTACAAGAAATCCCATACGTTATAAAATAAATAGCATGGGTTGGGGGTTTCAATATGTAAACTAAATGACTAATTCTGGTTTTGAAAAAAAATCAACAATAGAGCCAATCTAGAAAAATTACTGATTCCCCACCCCCTATTATTTGGGACCAAAGAGTAGTCAAGAGAAATCCTTTATTGTTTGTTAATATTTATAGCAGCTACTCTTAGTCATGGGTACACAGTTATCCAGTGAAGGCACCTGGTTTTGTGGTTAGTGGGTTGGACTTTAAGTTGTGGGTTTTGATTCTTGGGTTGAGAGGTGCATTGCATTCTTCAGCAAAATAGAGTCAACTCAGTTGAATATGTGTTACAACAAAATACTGAAGCTTAATCTGCAATGGACTGGCTTCCTCCCCTTTTTTCTCTTACTTTGATCATATATTTTGGTGTATTATATTTATAAGGTTCCTAGCAATAATTAATTGTATCTATTAAGTGTTTATATTTTCATTCTGTAAGAATTATAAATAATTTATAATGTTATTTATGCAAATGTGAATAAATATATGATATACTTAATGAATATCAATGAATCTGGGATAAGATCCGAGCTAACGAGACTCGATGTGAAGGAACAAAGAGAGAAAAAAAAGAAAAAAATAGTTACTCATAGAAAACTTTGCAGGGCAAAATAAGACTGATTTTGGACCACAAGGGTAAGAGAACTCTCAAAATTAAAGGGAGTGAGAATTTTGTGTGTGTGTTTCTGTGTGATGAGGAGATATTCACAGACCACCAACTTTGGCTCTCTGGGTCCGCTACTGGATATTTGCTTATTTACTAAATAAACTTGGTCAGGTAAACAAAATATACTATATGGTGGCTACTAGAGTCATTACACAGGTACATGTAGTGGACACAGCATAGCTGAATGGTCAAGAAGTTTGCTTTGCAATTATTAGGTGCACAGTTTGATCTCCCTGTTCCCTGTGTGGTATCTTGGTCGTCATTTACCATATCACATAATAATAATAATAATAATAATAATTATTATTTCTACTTTTGGCACAAGACCAGCAATTACTCAGTGCATTACTGGTACTTTATTTTATCAACCCCGTAAGGATGAAAAGCAAAGTTAACCTTGGCGGGATTCGAACTCAGAATGGCAAGGGCCGTAATTCTATGCGTCAAAGCAAAGCGTCCGACCCTCTACCGATACTGCCAATCCACCTAAAAAGAACATAGTGAGTAAATGCAGAATATGTGAAAGTGGGGAAGACACCATTAACCACATTATCTCAGGCTGCCCAGTCTTAGCCAAAAAGGAATATATCCACAGGCATGATACAGTAGGGACCTTCATACACTGGAATTTATGCCAACACCATGACAAACCCACAGACAAAAGATGGTACAAACACACACCAGAAAAAGTATCAGAGGATGACAAAGCAACCTTTCTCTGGGATATGTCAATACATACAGACAATATGTCAATACATTCTAGTCAAAGACTACAAAGAAAAAAAAATGTCTTCTGATTGATGTATCAATTCTAATTGACGACAATATATCCTCCAAGGAAATGGAGAAACTGTCCAAATATAAAGATCTAGAGACAGAAATAACCCAAATGTGGATGTTGAAGTCAGAAACAATACCTATAATTATAGGTGTTCTGGGAAAGATAAAATACACAGATAAATACGTAACCAAAACCCCAGGACTTACATATACAACATACAAAGGATAGCACTACTAGGTTCTCCACACATATTATGAAGAGTACTCTCAATACAATAAAACAAACACCACTAGAAACCACACTGCACATACCCAAGGTGCATAGAGCTGCACTTGGTAATTCAGTGATAACGCTAAAAATAATAATAATAATAATGCTTTCTTTATTAACCACAAGGGTTGACACAAAGTATAACATTCAGGACAACACAGGACAATACAAATGGGCATTTCTGCATGTAAAAAAACAAAAACAGAGTATGACAAAAGGAAACAATGAAAACTTCCCAATAGGGGGGAGACCTCCGAGGGTTGCTCATGGAGAAAGCCCACAAGAAAAGCCACGGTTACCCTGACTGCTAGGGCAAATGCCCTCTTCCAATTTTCCTCCTACAATGCTACAGGCACACGCTCAGGGTAGACTCATTCACACGGGCCATTCTTGCCTTTCTCACCCACCTTTCAACAAACTGGCTGGAGGTCAGCACTTCCCTCTCCACCCTGATTTTCCTCTTCAGGTGAAACCTGAAAAAGTTGATGAGAGCGTCACCGAAGAGGAAAGTACCGGTCCTTAACCCTTTCAGATGTGTCCACCATACAATCTCTTTTACCATGGCCACCAGGCAGATAAAAAATCCCTGCCCTTCTCGGCTAAAGGAAGGCAGCGGGGCAATCTTCACGATGGACTCAGCTGATAGCCGGATCCGTTCTACATGTGATAGCAGGTGTTCAGCATAAACCCACAAATCAGCAATGCTCGGACACTGGATGAGTGCGTGCAGAACGGTTTCATTGCCCTGTGCGCATCTCGGACAGGCTCGGCTGACGGCACTTCCATGCCTGTGGAGTTGATCCCAAACTGGCAAGGCTCCTCGGTAGCACTGCCAGGCCAGGGATTTCTGGAAGTTGTCCATGGTCCCCGGCCCGAAAGTTCTCCCGAAGAGAATGGCTAGTTGGTTTTTGTCGACGCCTAGTGTCTCCCCAAGGACGTTGTTGCTCTTTCCTTCCACTAATCCTCTATAGAAAGCCAGGGTGGAGTTTCTAGCGATTGTATTGCTCAACGGATTGAGCGCTGTAAGACATTCTAGTCTCCAAGCGCTTCCTCTCAGTCTTTGCTTGACCCAGGACTGCAGCTCCGCCAAGGAGACAAGCTGGGGAAACATGTGTCTAACAAAGGGCAACCACACCTGATCACCGTTGAGGTAGAGGTGGAGATGCCGTAGCCTGAGCGCATGTCTGCACATCATCATCCACGGCATGCACAGCCCTCCGCGTAGCGGGTGTTGACAGCAGATGGACTGCCTGACCATCGGAGCATGTCCCTTCCACAAAAAGCAAAAGAGCAAACGCTCCAGTGCAGTCAGGCGAGGTTTAGGACAAGGCACGATGGTCAGGCGGTAGTAGATGACGGACGCGATGTACGCATTCGCCACCTCCGCTCGACCTTTCAGGGATAGCATCCTCTCGGCCCATTTCTGGGTGAGAGAAAACACCTTGCTCGTGACCTCCACCTAGTTTTTGTCCGTCTGGAGGTCCAGACCGAACCAGAACCCTAGCAATTTAACCGGTCCGTCCAGCGCCAGACGCTGTTGGGCGGCATACACCTGCCTCTCCAGGTGCCGAGCTGCAGGCCTACTGATTTTTCCTGGTTAATCATTGCTCCTGTCACTACCTCGTATTCTCTTAGTGTGGTGCCGATTGCCTCGATGTGTTTGGTGTTCGACACCACTACAGTGATGTCGTCCGCAGAAGCTGACACTTCTTCCGCATCCTAGTTCATGTGGGATCCCCCTCAATGTCTCCAGTTTGTGCACTAATGGCTCAAGAGTCAATACGTACAACAAGGATGAGAGAGGACATCCCTGGCAGATCGAGCGCATGATGTTGAAGGGTTCTGAAAGGTGACTGTTCACTCTCACCTCAGAGCAGATGTCGCTGTGCATGGCAGCAATCCAGCCTCTGAAGACAGATCCAAAGCCAGCTGCTCTTAGGACTGCTGCCAGATAACGATGGTCGACCCTATCGAAAGCTTTTGACTGATCTAAATTGATCAAAGACCCACCCATGCCAGGTTCCCTAGCTACCCTCTCTATGATGTATCGCATGAGGTGGAGGTTGTCGTGGATGGATCTGTCTGGAATGGCACATGTTTACGCCTCTCCCACCAGACCACCAGCGACAAGCGCCAACCTCTTTGCTAGCACCTTAGCCAAAATCTTGAAGTCTGTGTTTAGCAGAGTTATGGGCCTGAAATTTTCTATGTTATCCCCCTTGCTAGGATCCTTTCTCAGCAGCGCCACCGCTCCTCGGCTCACAGAGCTGGTAAACTCTTCTGTTCTGCTGCCAGTTGCAGTAGACGTCTGCCAAGAGGTCTTTGAACAAGTCTGGCATATGTATGTAAAATTCGTAGGGCAGACCATCCAAACCAGGCGATTTACCCATTGTGCAGCTAGTCATTGCCTCCCACACTTCAGCAGCTGTTATTGGCCTTTCGCAACACTCCGCCTCAGTCTGTCGAGGTAGGCACTTAAGTTTATTCCGCGATGCGGCTCCCTATTGCCCCCGAACAGCTGAGCAAAGTGCTGCTGCAAAGCTGCACACATCTGCCCGGGATCGAGTATCATGTGCTCGCCGTGGTTCACCAAAGACCGGATCGTGGGTTTGTTGCCACGGCGCGCCTCCGCCACCCGGGCCCATTGAACGGCTTTTGTCCCCTCGTGTCTGAGAGCACACACCCTAGCTCTGACAACGCAGCCTTCATGCTTAGCGTTGAAAAATTGGTTGAGAGCCAATTTCACCGCAAGCACGTCAGTCGCGATGCCTTTACTAAGCGCCTCGTCTAATTTCTTAACTAGATTTCTTTCTGCTCTATTTTTCTGTTACTAGCGCTTTACTAAACCTAATGGATTCTATTCTAATCGCTCTTTTCAGGGCAAACCCTTATTTGTTGTTGACAATGGCTCCTGTCAACGCCCGCTTAACTAATTCGCTAATCCGGTCTCTGTAAACTTTGCACGCTGTTAATGACGCATTTAGTTTCCAGTAGCCGGGTCTCTGTCTATGAAGCCTATCTAAGTCAACCACACAGATCACGAATTTGTGGTCCGTGTAACTGACTATCTTGAATTGTGGACAGCCTATGCTAGACCTATCTATTTCCCTACAAAATACTTTATCTAGATATGATCTGGATGACCTGATTCGGTTTGTCCAAGTCCACATTGGCACATTCGGGAAATCCAATCGGTACCTGTCCGACAGTTGAAAACGCCTGAGTAGGTTTGTGAGGCTTTTACACCCTCCTCCCCTATCTCCCACACAATCCCAGCGTGCATCTAAGATCCCGTTCCAGTTGCCCACTAACACTAGAGAGCGGGGCGTTCCAAGAAAGGTCTCCAGACACCGGAAGAATTCAGGCCGTCCTGCTCCTGTTGGGGCATAGGCAGCCACTAGCCTGAAAGCTTGTCCTTCTCCGCTGGTCACGTCCAGTACCACCAACTTACCCTCTGGGTCCAAGAAGATGGCCCGTATCTCGAGATCCAGACTTCTCCGGAACAACACAGCCACAATTACCTGTGGCTCTTCTTTAGGAAGGGTGTGGGTGATCCATAATAATAATAATAAGAAGAAGAAGAAGGTAAAGAACCCTTAACTCCTGATGGAGTTGTAGGGGTGCTGCCATGACACATGGCATGTTTTGGGTATTTTAAACCTGTTGGAACCCATCCCTCCCCAGGTCAAAACACAGACAATTTCTTCCAGAGAAAGAGAAATAGAAGAAGAATTGACCCTAGTACAAAACTGGTATTTTATTTATTAACCCTGAAAGGATGAAAGGTAAGGTCCACCTTGATGGGATTTGAACTCAGGGTGTAGTGTGCCAGAACAAATACAGAGTCATTTTTAATGTGATACCTTAACAATTGTCAATTATAAAATATATATGTATGTACGAATGTGTATGTATATACATTATGTGCATTTATGTTAGATGCAACATTTCTTTAATGGCAAAGGTATTATATTAAATGAAATAAACAAAATAATTATCATGAAAAGGAAAAAAGCAAAAAAAAAAGAGAAATGTTAAGAAAATATATTTGAAATGCTAAATACCTATTTTGTGAATCTTCATGTGGTTCTGCAAGTTGGCTAAAGATGAACATTCCTTATTACATTGGGAGCACTGATAATTTCTTTTGTTAATAGATTGTTCTATGTCTTGTTCAGTATGGCACATGAAGAAATGTTTCTGAAGCTCACTGGTATCATTAAATACTTCATGACAAAATGTACATTTAATAGGAGTTGTTGTGCTGTTCTCCATCTGTTGTTGATGTAGACGGCGGTGGGCATTGAAGCTAACAATGTTTGAAAAAGTCTGTGGACAGTCCTTACATTGAAGCTCTGATACTGATTCTGGTTTCACATGGTTTATCATGTGGTTATCCAATTCAGCACTAAAGAAAAACCGTTGACTACAGTGGATACATCCAAACTTGCGAGCATGAATGCCATGTTCAAAAGCATGTGCTTGTATGTCTGTAGCATTACTGAATACTTTACAACAGACACTACAGCGGTACTCAGAATTGCCATATGTATGTTCAATTAAGTGGCATTGTAATTTGGCTGGAGAATCAAAGACTTGTGAACAGAGTTTGCATTCATGAATATTTCCTTCTTGTAGAACATGGGTGGCAACATGCAGTTGGATTTCATATTCCGTACTAAAAGACTGTTGACATTTGATACACTGGTATGTGCGCCGATGCTTCGTTATGTGACTTTCCAGTTGTTCATTGGTTGGGAATCTGGCACCACATTCATTGCAATGGAAATCAGATGTTTCACCATGATAGCAAGGTTTACAAACAAAATATGTTCGGCCTGAACTATTCAACTTTGATATAAGATTTTCTTTGGAATCAAATCCTCGCAAACATACACAGCAGGTAAAAAAGTTTGGTTTGGTTTGGAAATGATGCTTTCCATGCATTTGAAGTTCCATCATAGATGCCAGAGTTTGTCTACAGATAACACATTGCATTATAGCTCCTTGAAAGCCATGTTCTTGGGAATGGATATAAAACTGATCTTCAGATTTTAATGGAATTTTGCAACCAACACAAATATTTCCCTGAGGAATTTTACAATGTTGTAGTTTGTGTTCTGCTAGAGTATTGGGTGATGGGAATACTTCATCACAAATGTTGCATTTCTGACTGCTAGAATTCAGGTGAATTTTCATATGGCGCTCAAGTTCAGTTCTAGATTTGAAAGACTGGCTACAGTATGTGCATGATAATGCTACTTTGTCAGTGTTTGTATTAATGACTTTAGTAGTAATCACACTGCTCTCTACACTAGTCATTACTTGTGAGGTGTGGTTATTAGTCAGTGCAACACGGTGGTCTTGCTTCTTATGTAGCTGTAGAGAGGATAAATTACTGAACTTCATATCACAGATGTTGCATGTATGAAGTGGATCAGTGCTTTTCCAAATTCCACTTCCTGATGTCACTGAATTTGATACATCTAGAGTTGCACAACTGTTTAATAAACTACTGTTTCCAATGTCCTTCTCCACTTTGATATCTGACTGGCTATTGCCCAATCGCTTAGAATTTTTGTCGGGGTCATGCTCATTCTGAAGATGTTTATCTAACAAATATTCTACATGGAATGCTTCACTACACATTGGACATTTAAATGGCTTGCCATGAATAGTTAAATGGCATTGCAATTCAACTTCGGTGGTAAAACCTTCTTTACAAAAGAGACATTTATGTGGCTTTGGCATTTGGAGATGTGCAGATCTGACATGCAGTTGCCAATCAACCTCTGATATAAAGACTGAGTTGCATTTTGTACATTTATAAATTTTGCACTCATTACTATGTTTTATTGCAAAGTGGACTTGAATGTTGACTTTTGAATCAAAAATTTCCTTACAAAGTGAACAGCGATAAAGATGGTGTGCATGGATATCCATCAAATGTTTCTGAAGTTCATCTGGTTTGGAGAAAGTTTTCATACAACTGGTACAGCCATACTCAGTGCTAAGACAGAGGTAGTGTAATGATAAATGGCTTTCTAACTGGTCTTCAGTGGTAAATTGCTTTTGGCATTGGGGACATATGTATTGAGTGAGCACTGAGTCCAAATGAATTTTCAAATGGGTTTGAAAATTTTTAATATCATGGAATGTAGCATTACATTGGTCACAAACCATTTTCTCTTCAGTCATTCTGTCATTTGGTGCTGGGCTTGAGTTTTTTGTGTTATTAAAAATACTATGGGAGTTCATGCGTTTTATATCTTTCTTTGTATCATTGCTAATTTTCTTTGATTTTGGAGGTTTAGGGCGAGGTGTATCTTGCAAACAATTGTGGGAGCGCTGAATGTGCTCTTGAAATTCCATAGGGTTTTGAAAAAGTAATGCACACTCTGCACAGTAGAGAGAATGGTTTGAAGAACTTGCTTGGCTGTGTGTATGTTTTTTATGCTCTGCTAATGCATCAATGCTGGTAAAATGTCTAGAACATAAACTACATGGATATTTGATATCCATACAGGTTAGATTTTGGTGAACAACTTTCATGTGATCATGGAGGGCATATAAGTTAGGATATGGTGCATTGCAGTAATTACATGTATATACTTCAGTTGCTTTCACAGAATGCACACACTGCATGTGAATTTCAAGCAGTTCTAAAGATTCAAAATTGTCTTGTAAACAGTAGGGGCACACAAGGGCATTTTCCCGGTTAGCTGGGTCTGAGACAGATGAAGAATCCATTATTTCTGGCATAAGATCTAGTCCATTCTCTTTTACAGATAAATCACTAGAGTTGGATAACATTTGTTTATTTATAGAGATATCATTGTGAGTTTTCAACTTTTTATGGAAAATGTCAAGATCAGAAATATTTTCTGGAGTTGAAAACTTACGTTTTTGCTCTTTGACATGCTCTTGTTCAACATGAAGATCGAGAAGTTCTTGGTTAACAAACATTTCAGAGCACTGACTACATTGTAGAGTTTTTTCACGAAGGGGGGCAGGTGCATGACAATCATTGTAATGGTTCTGTAAATCTTTGGGTTGAAAAAAAATCTCTTCACATTGGTAACATTTATATTCCATTTGACCAGAACTGTTTGGTTTCCGGTGTGAATACATATGAGAAGAAAGAGCAGCAGCTGTTGTATAACCACGGTTGCAAACAGTGCATTTGAAAGGTTTTCCTGTGTCATGTGTACGCAAATGACTTTTCAAATGATCACTCCTAAAATTGGAGAAAGAGAAATGGAAATTTAAGGAAAGTTTTAGTTTTATTTGAGTAAAACAAGTAATGTTTAAAGTTTACATTTTAAGTTGGGAACATTTCTTCAACACATTTTATTGTGAAATAATAATAATAATTGTTTCTACTTTTGGCACAAGGCCAGCAATTACCCAGTGCATTACTGGTACCTTATTTTATCGACCCCGTAAGGATGAAAGGCAAAGTTAACCTCGGTGGGTTAATAATAATAATAACTGTTTCTACTTTTGGCACAAGGCCAGAAATTTGAAGGAAAGGGGAAAATTGATCGAATTGACCCCCAGTGCATTACTTGTGCTTTATTTTATCGACCCCATAAGGATGAAAGGCAAAGCAAACCTCATCAGGATTTGAATTCAGAATGTAAAGGGCCGTAACTCTATGCTGCAAAGCATGGCGTCTGACCCTCTACCAATACTGCAAGAATACTACACACATGTATATATATATCCTCAACATCACTGTTTAATAGACATTTTTCCATGCTAGTATGGGTTAGACAATTTGTCCCTTTGTCCCTTTGAGACAAGTCAGATCAGATGACTGTATCTTGCTTATACAGAACTGGTTCTGGCTTGGTTTCTACAGCTGGATGCTTTTTCTCATGTCACTAAAAGGACCACTTTACAGAGTGGACTGGGTGATTTTCACCATGTCACCCACATGACCACTTTACAGAGTGTACTGGGTGGTTCTTGTCATGACACATACAAAACCCTTTACAGAGTGTACTGGGTGGTTCTTATCATGACACATACAAAACCCTTTACAGAGTGTACTGGGTAGTTCTTGTCATGACACATACAAAACCCTTTACAGAGTGTACTGGGTGGTTCCTGTCATGACACATACAAAACCCTTTACAGAGTGTACTGGGTGGTTCTTGTCATGACACATACAAAACCCTTTACAGAGTGGACTGGGTGGTTCTTGTCATGACACATACAAAACCCTTTACAAAGTGTACTGGGTGGTTCTTGTCATGACACATACAAAAC
Organism: Eledone cirrhosa; assembly: GCA_964016885.1. Taxonomy (NCBI): domain Eukaryota; kingdom Metazoa; phylum Mollusca; class Cephalopoda; order Octopoda; family Eledonidae; genus Eledone; species Eledone cirrhosa. The sequence continues at coordinate 437,756,534 of OZ024740.1, read as the reverse complement.
CCTTTACAAAGTGTACTGGGTGGTTCTTGTCATGACACATACAAAACCCTTTACAGAGTGTACTGGGTGGTTCTTGTCATGACACATACAAAACCCTTTACAAAGTGTACTGGGTGGTTCTTGTCATGACACATACAAAACCCTTTACAAAGTGTACTGGGTGGTTCTTGTCATGACACATACAAAACCCTTTACAAAGTGTACTGGGTGGTTCTTGTCATGACACATACAAAACCCTTTACAGAGTGGACTGGGTGGTTCTTGTCATGACACATACACGGACACTCTCTATATATAATAAAATATTAGTATTTTAGAAGAGATGTGAGTGTTAGCCAAAATATTCCATTTTGAAACAAAACAATATAAACAAGTAAAAATACTTAAATCTTAACTTGTTAATTCTTACATAGTTAATGTTCTGGGTCTCTTAATATAGATTCTTTCTCTAGGACTGGCATTCTTCTCTCTCAATATATATGTGATATATATATATATACATATATATATATAATTAAAAACCAGTTAAAGACCCATTATATATATATATATATGGAGGCACATGGCTGTGGTTAGAGCATTGGCCTTGCAATCGAAAGGTTATGAGTTCAATTCTCAGAGCGGGTGATGTGTTGTTTCCTTGAGCAAGACACTTTATTTCACATTGCTCCAGTTTACTCAGCTGTAGAAATGACATGATAGGGACTGGGGTCCATATCATTCCACTGCAAAGTGGTCGTGGCGGTGCTGCGGCAAAAAAGCACCCAGCACTCACTGTAAATGAGGTTGGTGTTAGGAAGGGCATCCAGCTGTAGAAATCAAGCCAGAATCAGTTCCCGTCCCACCCTTGCAAGCAGGGAAAAAGTGGACGTAAAATGAAATGATGATATATATATATAATACTAAGGAACCAAAAAGCAGCAAATGAAAGGAACCAGCAACAGGTTGTGTTAGATTATATAGAATTATTGTGGATAGAAGGACAGAGTGATGATAGAGGTGGGAAGATTATTAGAGGAGAGAGAGAGAACTGTAGGAGTGTAAAGGAGTGTAAAGGAGAGAGATGGTGAAGTATAGTGCTAGTAAGACAGGTGTCAACTAAAGAATAGAATTTTCTAAGAAAGAATTAGTGGAGTCTCACCTTGCAAATGCAGCATCACATTGGGAACATTTATACTTCTTATCCCCTGTGTGAAGTTTGACATGACGGTCACGACTTCGTTTGTGTCGGAATAGGCGACTGCAGTAGCTACAGCGGAATGGCATTAGTTCTCCATGTTCCTGAACAAGTGTTAAAGAAAAAAACAAAAATTATAGAAACATAAGCAAAGAGTAAAATAAATTCTAGATGTAAAACTATTTAGCAGTTGTTGATGATGATGATTAGCTATTGATAGTGGCTGACCGGAGCCAGGCCATATATGGTAATACAGCTCCACTGATAGTGGCTGACTGGGGCCAAGCCATATATGGTAATATAGCTCCATTGATAGTGGCTGACTGGAGCCAAGCCATATATGGTAATGTTGCTCCATTGATAGTGGCTGACTGGAGCCAAGCCATATATGGTAATGTTGCTCCGTTGACCGTGGGTGACTGGAGCCAAGCCATAAATGGTAATAGAGCTCCGTTGATAGTGGCTGACTGAAGCCAAGCCATATATGGTAATGTTGCTCCGTTGATAGTGACTGACTGGGGCCAAGCCATATATGGTAATGTTGCTCCATTGATAGTGGCTGACTGGAGCCAAGCCATATATGGTAATACAGCTCCATAGTAACAACAACATATATATTGACAGATCAGGTTTAATACAGTAAACAACAATCTTACTGCAGAGTAATTTAACTCAGACAAGAATTCATAATTGTTTCTGATTTAGGCACAATTTTGGGGGAGGAGAAAGTCAATTACATCAACCCCAGTGTATTACTGCTACTTTTATCAACCCCGTAAGGATGAAAGACAAAGTTAACCATGGCAGGATTTTAACTCAGAACGCAAAAGGCCACAACTCTATGCTGCAAAGCATAGCGTGCGATGCTCTACTGATTACTGCCAATCTACCGAATAAAACATAAAAGGCTATAACTCTATGCTGCAAAGCATGGCGTCTGATGCTCTACCAGTTACTGCCAATCCACCACTCATACCACAACTATAATAAATAACTCAGTTTGAAAACATTGTATAGCTAGTTCTCCAGTGTGTGTGTATGTGTATATATATATATATATATATATATATATATGTATGTGTGTGTGTATGTATATATATATATGTGTGTGTGTGTGTGCATATATATGTGCATGCGTATATGTGTGTGTGTGTGTATGTATATATATATAAAAAATGTGTCTATCAATGTAACAGTAGAAGTCGCATTGATAGACACATTTTTCAAATGCAGGTGGGTGCTATAGAAGTGGTTGATAGCTTCCGGTACCTAGGTGATCAGATTAACATGGGAGGCGGGGTGTTCCGAGGCCATAGTATCTAGAATAAGGTCGGGTTGGAAGAAGTTTAGGGAGCTGCTTCTTCTGCTGACGAAGAAGGGTTTCTCCCTGCGTACGAAAGGCCGGTTATATGATGCCTGTGTGAGGAGCGCGATGCTGCATGGTAGTGAGACATGGGCAGCAACTGCAGAGGATATGCGATGGCTGGAGAGAAATGAGGCAAACATGCACCGTTGGATGTGCAATGTCAATGTGCGTGAACGACCCAGCATGGATGTGTTGAGAGAGAAACTGTGTCTGAGAGGGATAGAATGTAGTGTGCGAGAGAGGAGACTGGGGTGGTATGGACATGTGATTCGCATGGAGGATGACAGATGGGTGAAGAAGTGCCAAGAAATGCCAGTTGAAGGAAGATGTAGTAGAGGTAGACCACGAAAAACATGGGCGGAGGTGGTGAGAGCAGACCCCAGATCGCTGAAGCTCGCGGTGGAGATGACGAAGGACCGCGACAAGTGGAGAGATATTGTGCTGAATAGGACCCGTCCCACTCTTGCAAGCAGGGAAAAGTGGACGTAAAATGATGATGATGATGATGATGATATATATCATCATCATCATCATTTTACGTCCATTCTTCCACGCTAGCATGGGTTAGACAGGTTGTCCTGTTGTGGGCAGTGTCCAGTCGGCTGACCTTGTCTTGCTCATACAGGAACTGATTCTGGCTCCATTTCTACAGCTGGATGCCCTTCCTAACACCAACCTCATTTACAGTGAGTACTGGGTGCTTTTTTGCCGTGGCACCTCCACGACCACTTTGCAGTGGGAGGGGTGGGGGCATATTGTCTATATGCTTCAGCTTTGGCTTGTACCCATGAGAGGTCGGGTCTTCTGCATTACTGCATGACGCCAGAAGTCACGGTCGTGTGTCATTGCCCTTGAGAGGTGTAATTGGGTAAGGTCGGCTTTTATCACCTCATCCCAGGTCTTCTTGGGTCTCCCCACTCCACGGCTTCCATGGACTTCTAGACTTTACCTTTTTATGCAGCTGTCATCCTTCTTATGCATGAAATGTCCATACCAACGCAACCGCCTCTCCTGCACACAGCATATGATTCCTCTGCTGTTCAGTCTCTCTCTCAATTTGTTTATGCTTTGCCGTTCGCGTATATTACTATTACACCTCCATCGGAGCATGCAGGCTTCGTTTCTTTCTAATCTGCGCAAGTCTTATACAGACAGCGCCCAGGTCTCACTATCGTGTAACATTGCTGTTCGTATACAAGCATCATACGCCTTTCATTTTGAGGGAAAAGCCTTTTGCAGCTAGCAGTGGCAGTAACTCCCTGAACTTCTTCCATCCTGTTCTTACCCTAGTTACTGTACTTTCTGAACACCCACCTCCGCTTCTAATTCGGTCACCTAGGTAGCAGAAGCTGTCTACTGTTTCTACAGAGCCCTCCCAGAGTTTGGTGGTGCTTGTTTCCTGTGGCTGTTTGCTGCTTGCGGTCCAGCACAGCTGCTACATATGAAGCCTACATTCTTAGTTAAGCTTCCTGAGATCCCATTACATCTCTTGTGTACCCATTGTTTGCATTTGGGGAAGATGATGGAGTTCCTGCCTACACCTTTCCTACATACTGAGCAAGGCCATTTCCCTGAGGGGATCTGGGTTCTGTTTTCTTGTCTACTTACAAGGACCTTAGTCTTTGTCAGGTTGACTTTGAGACCCTTTCTTTCTAGCCCTTGCTTCCATGTTTGGAATTTCTTCTCTAGTTCCACCATAGATTCAGCTATAAGTGTGAGATCATCCGCATACAGGAGTTCCCATGGGAATCAGGTCTTAAACTCCTGCAATACTATAATGAACAGGAGAGGGCTCAGAACAGAGCCCTGGTGGACACCGATCTGTATGCTAATATGTACATACACACAAACACACATATATATATATATACACACACACACACACATACACATATATATATATATAACATCAAAATATTTGGTGATATACAACACTTATAAGATGGTTTTATTAACTTTACAGAAATATACATAACAACCCCAGTTACATTAGGTAACATCACCACCACCATCACCACTGCCACCATTACCACTACCACAACCACCATCACCACCACCACCTGCTACCAACATCAAGGAACTTTTGTAAGTGATGATAACAAACATTTGATGTTGGTTCTTGCTTCAGTTTTGAAAGAACACGTTGCGTTAAGGGCAGTTGTTTTTAAAATGGCGTATACTTCACCCTCTTTTATTACTCTGTCTCTGCCTTAGACTCTCTTCTCCCATCACACCAATCATGCTGTTTCTATGTAATCACCTTACCAACAATTGTTGTGTAGCTGGCTACAATTTCCTCTCACTCTCTTCTACCATTCTCCTCCTATCACTCTCAACTCTAGGAAACTTACTAAAGTGACCAGCAAATGAATGTGGGTAGGTGAAGTAGGGAAGATTTGTTTTTTGTTTTGCTGGAGACAAGACAACCTTTTTAGTGTTGGTTCTATGATAAACTGTACCCAGTACACTCTGTAAAGTTGTTGAAAACAACTGAAGAGAACACAAAGTAAAGAGTACTTTTTTATTTTGCTGGGGACAAGACAACCTCTCTAGTGCCAGCGTCCCCAAAATGATCCATTTTGGGCAAGGTTTCTACCCTTCTTCTTGTCAATTATGTGACGGCATGTACTGGGTATATTTTAATGTAGTGCTCAAGCACAGCTGTAGCTGCATGGCTGACACCAGGATAAGACTGCAAGACAACAACAGCAACAGTGAATAATCAATAAGATTGCACCTTTCTCACTTGTTGCCACACTCAAACACACTCACAGCAAATGGAAAAACAAAAAACAAAAACTACAGCCACCATGGTAATTCAAAGTGATGATTTGGTTAAAAATGAGAGTAATTGTGATGTTAGGAGAAGTAGAAAAGAGAGATAACCATTCTCCACAGCCCAGCACAAGTTTGAAGACATTTTAACACTACAGTTATCTAGATTGATCTCAGGTGAGGAAATAGATAGCATTTTTGACAACTGACTTGAAGTGAGAAGTAATTTGGTATTAGCAGCAGATAAGGCACTGACAGATGGCAGAAAAGCTCAAAGGATTTGTGGTAGAGAGGGGGGTGGGGTCGTGGAAGGTGAGAGAGATAGAAAGATAACAGAAAGAAAGTAAGATAGATTTATATATCATACATTCAATGTTTCTCTCTCCATAAATATTGTAAACTTAATTGTTAAAAAAATTTTCTTTTTTCTACTGAAGGCCAAAAATGATAACATTTGCTATATATAACAAATAATAAATAACTATTAGCTTATTTATAAATGGAGTTGCATGTTAGTATTACTTAAACATACTTTATTACACATTGCCATAAAATGACCAAAGTATCAAGTGGATAACAGATAAGTGCTATAGCAGCATTGGAACTAACATAGCTTTATCTGGAAGGAACATGTAGGTGATAGATAGATAAATAGACAGACAGATATATATAGATAAACAGACTGATAGATAGACATACAGATAAATAGATAGATAGACAGACATATATATTTGGTGTGGGATGCTTAAGCATCCGTATGCAGTAGGCCGTTTGAGCACTCGATGCTATTACAGAACAGAGTATAATATCACATAAGAAACGGAGAATCAGTGGTGCGACGAATTAGAATTTATTAGACATATTACAATCGATTGTAATATGTCTAATAAATTCTAATTCGTCGCACCACTGATTCTCCGTTTCTTATGTGATATATATATATATATATATATATATTTAGATAGATAGACAGACTGATAAATATATAGATAGCTAGATAGATAGACAGGCAAATATATAGACAGCTAGATGGAAAGATGAGAATATAGATAGATAGATAGATATATAGACAGACAGGAAGATAAATAGATCAATAGAGAGATAGACAGGTAGATAAAAGACGGGCAAATATATAGATATACAGATAGATGGACAGGTAGATAGATTAGATAGAGACAAAGAGAATTTCAATTAATTACTTAAGAATTTATAGTGAACATGAGGGACAATCTTAAATGATGAGGGGCAGCATTGAGTGTTATTTGGCCCCTTATGGCACCTGGTCAAGAAGACCCATGATGAATAAAAATGTCAAAATGTCCCAGTAATGCCCATCAAATCTTTTATTTAGTTATATCAAATGTGTCTATTAATCTTTTCAGGACCTCATTTCTAATGAAATACACTCTATTTTAATTAATTAATTGTTTCTACTTTTGGCACAAGGCCAGCAATTACCAGTGTATTACTGGTACTTTATTTTATCGATCCCGTAAGGATGAAAGGCAAAGTTAACCTTGGCGGGATTAATTAATGAAGAATTTCGAGGGATATACTAAAATTATTAATTATTTCATTACTAAGATAGTAACTTAATGTAAGGTTCTTTTATAAAATTATGTTGGAAGATTTTAATTTAAATTGGAAACCTTTAAAATGGGTGACTTTATTTCATAGAACCAGAGCCAATTTTGGCCAGGTTGATAACTAAAGGTTTAACCCCCCCCCCCCCCCAAAGAAAACAGCAGGCTGCTATTTCTAGCAGGACAATTGACCATATATAGGCTCCTGTTGGAGTAGATGAGAGATAGCATTCAGCCAGTGGCTATAGCAAGAGTAATAGAGTTTAGAAACTATGACAGCAACAAATGAAGCTAACAAAAGACTTTATGAATTAACACATTCATTAATATATTTCTAATACCCCCCCCCCCCTCTCCCTCCTTTTCTTCTGTGGTGCTACAGTTGTTGCTTTTTCCCTCCTTTTCCTCTCATATTTATAGTCCTTTCCTATACAGCTACATCTGCTCTTCTTTACCCCCCCCCCCCCTCTCATTACTTAATTTTGATTTTATCTTTCTTTTTCATTTTTAAGCCAAATTTGAATTTGGGAATAAAAATTTGTTTTCATTTAAAAAAAAATTTAAATAATCTTGAAAATAGTCAAGAATTTGACTATGTAACTTTCTTGTTTGGAAGATAACTGAACAAACTTACGATGTAAGTTCTTTTTAAGATAGATATAAATATTTCGAAATAAACAACTTTATATCATAGAACCAGGGGTTTGTTTGTTTTTTTGTATTGATTTTGGACAGTGAAGTGATCAATACGACGGTTGAGATTGCAAATTTGGAAACTGCTAGACAGAGTGGATGTGATTATGTAAAGTTAAAAAGAAAAAAACTTTTAGTCACAGTAGTTTGAAGCTTTTAAAATAATAATAATAATGAAAATTATTGTGTACAGTGCTCAGGTGCACTAACTCATCAAAGGTGCATGTATAGTACATAGAATAATGTACAAATGTCAGAAAGTGAACAGTGTATGAGTCATGACATACACACAGATACATAAACACATGCGTGCGTGTATATGGAGGGGGAATATCAGGTGTAGTGGTGGTGAATTTCGGTAAGCATGAAAGTTTTGAAGGATACACTGTCCCGACAGATAACAACTGATGCAAGTAGTTTGTTCCATACTTCAGCAACTCTGAGCTATTTCTAGTTGTTGTTTATTTCTCAGTCAGCTTTGAATGAACACACATATAAAGAAAGGAATTCCAGCTAAGGCCACCTCATCTTTTTTCCAGCTCAAATGTATCCAGGACTATCCAATGTGTTGTTGTTCATCAAAGACAATAAGTGTATGATAATGCACCAAATTGGCAGAGTTGTTAGAATGTTGTAGTGCACCTGAGCACTGTACACAATAATTTCATTATTATAATGTTGGACAGAAAGCTTTGTGGTATTCATTCCATTTCTCTACCACCGAGGTCAACTTTGCCTTTCATCCTTTCAAGGTTGATAAATAAAGTAGCAGTCAAGTACTGAAGTTGATTCTTTCTCTCTTTCATTCTCTTTGTCTATCTCTTTCTTTTTCTCCTCTCTCTATCTCTTTTTCTGTAAGAATTCTTCTGTGTTTAGACCTGGAGAGGAGATGAACTCCAAATTTCAAATACCCAAGAAATATCATGTCACAATGGCACCCCTACGACTCCACCAAGATTTACGAGTCCATTCAAAAATACAAAGTGTGTGATATAATGGAGATTTGGCTACTATTTCTAGTAGGTTAAAAAACCACACAGAAGGTCTTTTATATCTCATATGGCTCTAGTTAAGATAGGTGGCAGGAATAACAGATTTTACTGTGGGATAGGCCCCACCTATTGGGCTGAAATTGTCCTAGAGTAGAGAGTGTGTAATAGGAGGAAGTTGAGAGAAAGTACATATAATCACAATGTTTGCATGAATTGCTTCATTATACATGTGACTTAGAATATTTCTATAGCAGACAGTATATGTTTCTACAGATAAACCTTAGTTTTTGTTCCCCACCCTCCATTTTAATCTCTTTGTTACCATATTTCTAATGAACCACACTTCATAAATTTTCAAATCATTTTGAAAATAATAAAAAATATGGTAACTTTGAAAGGTTTTAACCCTTTTGTAACCATATTTCTAACGAGAATATACTGTTGTTGTGTTTTAATTATCAAAATAATCAAGAATTAAGAAAGGTTTAGTGAAATAAAGCTTTTAACTGAGACAAATATTTAACTGTTATCTGTTGTGTTATAATAATATTACGGTTGAAGATTTGAATTTAACTGTGAAGTGATTTTAGACAGAAAGTTATATTAACCCTTTAAATACCAGCCTAATTATTAAGCTGGTACTTAGAACATATTTTAAAATTATAATGGAAAGTTTATACATATCTAAAATAAATAATTTAAAATAAACAGGTTAGTATCAAAGAAGTAGGTGTTGTTTCAAATAGTTTGCTATGAAAAGAGTTTACATGTTGTTGAGTTTAGCCCCTTAACCCTTATAGCCTCTCCCATACACCCTCCTCACGACCCTTACACTGTAAAGTTCTGTTGGTATCACAAAAACATCCAGCCATAGAAATCTAACCAGAAACAGTTCTATATGAGAAGACATGAACACCTGACCCAACTTGCCTCTAATGGGACAACCTGTCTCACCCATGCTAGTGTGGAAAATGGACGTTAAACGATCATGATGAAGATGATATCTATATCTCTCCAAATAAAAAATAAAGAGGTTAACAGAATCATAGTTCTAAAATATATATGTGGAGTTTTAAGTTGGATGCCAACAGCTTCAACAGGACTTATTGTAGTTATAGGTAGTGGCGTATTGCTGATGAGGCAGCTGCACACACCCAAAAATTGTTGGATAATTTTGTCATTTTTGTTGGAAAATTATGAATGTCTGCACTCCAAAGATAATAGGAACAATACACGTTTCAGGAAGGAAGACTGACTGTTCATGTACTGGAGAAGAAAATACAGGGTATTCAACAGCCTGGTTAAGTATTGTATTAAGGTTTATACATATTTCTAACTGGCAACAGGCTTCCTTTGTGGAGCCTTTCTTTATTCTTTGGAACCTTTTAACAGACTCTGTGAATCTGGGTTTGCCAACTTCACAAAGGAATATACAAGAGATCTTCAAAGCAATCCTTTAGTACCCTGATTAAGTAATTACACAAAAAAGAATAAGCTACAGGATAAGACATGGTTTCTTTCTTTGAGTAAACCCTA
>OZ024740.1:437683474-437746212 GCA_964016885.1 Eledone cirrhosa | reverse complement strand
CGTGGACTGTGTGTTTTTTTGTCGTGACACCTACACGATCTCATTTGTTTCGGCCTGGATGGCGCGGCACCAACATAACTTTACATAGAACGGGGTGGTGTGGATGGGGTGGGGGTGGTGGCGGGACGGGGTGTAGTTTGTTAGAGATGCCTACTGGCAAGGCGGGTCTTCTCTGTTACTGAGTACCGCCAAAGGTCACGGTCCAGTGACATTGTCTTGGAGAGGTGTAAGTGTGTGAGGTCGGAGTTTATCAGCTCATCCCATGTTTTTCTAGGTCTGCCTATTCCGTGGCTACCGTCTATCTTTATTGCCCTGCACTTTGTAATACAGTTATCGACTTTCATGCGCATCACGTGTCCATACCAACGCAGCCTTCTCTCGAGTAAACAACATCTGATCCCTCTTATCTCTAATTTTTTCCTTAGTTCGTTTATGCTTTGCCGTTCACGTATATTACTGTTACACATCCAGCGGAGCATGCAAGCTTCGTTCCTCTCTAGTCTGCGTATATCCTCTGCACACAATGCCCAGGTCTCACTGCCATGCAACATTGCTGTTCGTATGCAGGCATCGTACAACCTGCCTTTCATTTTTAGGGAGAACCCTTTAGCAGCTAATAGTGGTATAAGCTCTCTGAACTTTTTCCAACCAGTTCTGACTCTAGCTACAGTACTTTCAGAGCACCCTCCCCCACTGCTGATTTTATCGCCCAGGTAACGGAAGCTGTCCACTATTTCTATAGAACCCTCTGCGCAATTGAAAGAGCTAGTATTTTGTGGGCACTTGCTGCTACTTATTGCACCAGAACACCGGCCACATGTAAAGTCTATGTTCTTAGTTAGCTTACCTGTGATCCCACTACATCTTTTATGCACCCATACTTTGCATTTAGGACATAAGATGGAGTTTCTACCTACGCCTTTCCTACATACCGAGCACGACCATTTCCCAGAAGGGACCGCCGCCTTGTTTTCTTTCCTACAAACTAGAACTTTGGTCTTAGCCAGGTTAATTTTAAGTCCTTTTGACTCTAGGCCGTGCTTCCATGTTTGGAATTTCTTCTCTAGCTCGGCCATTGATTCCGCTATGAGTGTCAGGTCGTCTGCGTATAGGAGTTCCCATGGGCAGCCTGTCTTGAACTCCTCTGTTATAGCCTGAAGGGCAATAATAAATAGTAGGGGGCTGAGAACAGAGCCCTGATGGACGCCAACTTTTACGCTAAACTCTTCACTATATTCGTTGTTAATTCTAACCTTGCTGACTGTTTCTTTATAACATGGCTTGTATAGCCCTCACAAGCCATTCGTCAACGCCTAGTTTTCTAAGAGCCACCAGATAATGGAGCGGGGGACTCTGTCGAAGGCTTTCTCCAGGTCGACAAAAGCTAAGTAGAGGGGTTTACCTTTAGCTAGGTACTTCTCCTGTAGTTGTCGTACTATGAAAAGAGCGTCTGTGGTGCTTTTGCTTGACACAAACCCGAACTGCATTTCATCTAGATCAATTCTCTCTCTGATTAGTTGCGCTATTACTTTTTCCGTGACCTTCATGACCTGGTCGATTAATTTAATGCCTCTATAGTTACTCCTATCTAGGGCGTCTCCTTTACCCTTATAACAGTTAATGATGATGCTGCTATATATATATATATATATATATATATATATATAGAGAGAGAGAGAGAGAGAGAGAGAGAGAGTGAGAGAATTATAGTAGTATTCAGTTTCCGTTAATGTAATCAATTATTTTAGAGTGATTATATAACAAGAAACTGAAGTATATATATAGCAATTCTTTGCTTAAACTTTAATCTGTACTTATAATAAATATATATATATATATATATATATATATATTTATTATAAGTACAGATTAAAGTTTAAGCAAAGAATTGCTACTTTCACCCTTTTATGGGATCTTCTGAAACATATATATATCTATATGATATATATATATATATATTTGATTAGAAAGTGAACAACACAATATAACTACTCTATTACCGAAGGTTTCTGGATCCCAGACAATAATAATATACATCTGGATCGGTCGTCAGACAGAGTTTCCTTCGGAATTACCTAACATATATAATCCTTATCAAACTCTCTTCGGATTTTAGTCTTCACACTTATTATTACTATATATATATATATATATACACACATACACATACACAAACAAAATAACAACTATGAACTATGTTAAAAAGAAAATGAAAATCAAGTAGACTTGAAGCTGGGACACAAGAAGCAATACTCTAAGCAGGTTGTGGTTGTAGAATCTTGTATTATCAAGATCAAACCTGCTGTTCCTCTTGTACTAATACAAAATACTTAATTTTGAAAGCAATATAAATTTGGCATCATATATATAAAAATCATCATCATCATCATTGTTTAACGTCCATCTTCCACGTTAGCATGGGTTAGACAGGTGTCTTGAGGCAAGATTGGTCGGGTGGCCGTGTCTCGCTCATATAGGACTATCTGGCAGGTTTTCTATGGCTGGATGCCCTTCCTAACACCATATATATATGTGAGAAAGAGTGCGATGAGGATTTTACCAGTTTTAAACTAGTAAGATCATTATTCAGCAGAGTACTTAATACTTGGGGTAGTAGAGTGTAAATATAGTAGAGTCAGCAAGTTTGCTATCGAAATGGCAAGAGATCAGCCATCAGGTCCTAACTTGCTACTTCATATATATGCATATTTATCATCATAGTTTTACGTCAACATTTCCAAGGTGGTGTAGGTTTGTTGGGACGTCTTGAGGCAATGTTTTACAGCTGGATACCCTTCCTGATACAAACTCTTTTAGTCACTTCTCATGACACGCATGGTGTTCCTATTCTAACCTGGATACACACCACCTTATATATATATAATATATATATAATATATATTGTGTGTGTGTGTATATATATATATACACACAAGAAGAAGAAGAAGAAGAAGAAGAAGAAGAAGAAGAAGAAAAGGAGAGGGAGAAAATTAACCGATACCAGGACTTAAAGTGGGAGGTAAAAAGGATTTGGAACTGCCATGAAGTCAGAGTCGTCCCGATTGTCATAGGAGCACTAGGTAATATCTCAAAGAGTTTCCAAGGATGGTTAAAAACAATTAGTCCAGCCCAGCTTTTTGGAACACTTCAAAAGGCATGTTTGCTGGGAACAGCAAGAACCCTTCGATACGTCCTGAATATCTGAGGCTGCAGGTAGCGGCTTGATATTCATTTCAACAAACTTTCTAGTTAAATAACTTCAATAACTGAGACTCAAAGAATAATAATAATAATAATAATAATAATGAAATTATTGTGTACAGTGCTCAGGTGCACTACAACTCATCAAAGGTGCATGTATAGTACATAGAATAATGTACAAATGTCAGGAAAGTGAACAGTGTATGAGTCATGAAATACATGTGTGAGTGTGTATGGAGGGGGAATATTAGGTGTAGTGTTGGTGAATTTCAGGAAGCATGGAGGTTTTAAAGGATGCAGTGTCTCAACAGCTAATAACTGATGCAGGTAGTTTGTTCCATGCTTCATATATACATATATACATATATACATTTATATATGTATACACACATACACACACATATATTATATATATATATATATATTAGAATGTGCATCTAAATTACCATAATACTCAAAACATTCAAACATTAACTAGTTAAGTACTCAATACTGATGGGTAGAGTGTAAATTATATTTTCTAAGTATAAAAGTGGCAGTGACTTGGAAGTTTCAGCTTGGTTACTTCATCTATAAATATATATACATCATAAATTCCTGGAAGGATATTGTAGAATAAATGACATCAGTTGTTGACTTACTTGTTCATGTAGCTTCAGATAACTATGGCGAGGAAATGCTTTGTCACAATGTGGACAACCATAGGGATTTGTTTCAGAAATTCCAATGCTGAAAGGTAGCTGGTCTGGAGAGATATTTTCAACTCCTGGAGAAGCTGGAGATTCACTCATACCACTTGGACTCTGACCACCATGATCTAATGAACATGAAGATGACGGTGTCACAGAGCCACTGGGCTCACTCAGGTCCATATCACAAACTAAATCATCCGAGTGTTCTGCAAAAGAACAAGCTAAGTCTTAAAGGTCTAAAATACAAAAGTTATAATTTTAATGATAAGGTTTGAGAAAATGAATAGAATAATATAATAATCCTAATACAAAGGTTCCCAAGTAAAAGCTACACAAATTCTCCAGGAAACTTAAAAAAAAATGAATAAAAACAATATACATTTCGTGCCCCAACATGACCTCAGCCAGATGGCCGGAACAGGTAAAAGAGTAAGTATAATGAAAGTACTCATGTGCAGGAATGCTATAAAGATAGCTTATAAAATAGGGTGAAGACCCTTATAAGACGGAAAAAGAAGTTGCCATTGGCCACTTGGAGGTATTGAACCCCGTATCTTCCAGATAGAGGCTTCGTACATTGTTAATATACATTTTGTTTAAAATCCAACAGAAAACAAAAAAAAAACAGATTGAAGGTTTTTATAAAGTAAAACCTTAAGGCCTGACAGAAGTTTTAATAACAACAGAGCGGAATCAACACAGAACTAGATCCTGTCAATGCTAAACCAAAGATGAGAAAAAATAGAGGAAAGAACAAAAAAATCTAATAAAATAATCACAAAATTTAAATATAAAATAAAATAAAATAAAATAAAATAAAATAAAATAAATAAATGAAATCAAAGATTTCCTGTTTATATTTCTAACCCTTACATAGCATTTCAATTAATTAATAAAGAATTTAGAGGGATTTAATAAGATTATTAATTATTTAATTACTAAGATAATAATTTGTAAGATAACTTAAATTGATCTTATTTCAAATTTTATTGGAAAATTTTAATTTAAGTAGAAGCTCTTTAAACTGGAGGATTTTATTTCATATATCTAGAAGTGGTTTTGAGTGGGTTAAGTTGAACGGTGATGACGATATATATATATTTAACAATATTTTATATATACACACACACACATATATATATATATACATATACATTATATATATATATATACAAACACACACACCAAACAATATTATATATATACACACAAACATATATATATATATATTATTATTATTATCAGCGCGTGGATTGGCAGTATCGGTAGAGGGTCGGACGCCATGCTTTCCAGCATAGTTACATCCCTTTACGATCTGAGTTCAAATCCCGCCGAGGTTGACTTTGCCTTTCATCCTTACGGGGTCGATAAAATAAAGTACCAGTAATGCACTGGGTAATTGCTGGCCTTGTGCCTAAAGTAGAAACAATTATTATTATCATCATTTTACGGTCCGCTTTTCCCTGCTTGCAAGTGTGGGACAGGAACTGATTCTGGCTTGATTTCTACAGCTGGATGCCCTTCCTAACACCAACCTCATTTACAGTGAGTGGTGGGTGCTTTTTTTGCCGTGGCACCTCCACGACCACTTTGCAGCGGAATGATAGGGAACCCTGTCCCTATCATCTCATTTCTACAGCTGAGTAAACTGGAGCAATGTGAAATAAAGTGTCTTGCTCAAGGAAACAACACATCAGCTGGTCTGAGAATTGAACTCACAACCTTTCGATTGAAAGTCCAACAGCAAGTGCCCACAAATACTAGCTCTTTCAATTGCGCAGAAGGTTCTATAGAAATAGCGGACAGCTTCCGTTACCTGGGTGACAAAATCAGCAGTGGGGGAGGGTGCTCTGAAAGTACAGTAGCTAGAGTCAGAACTGGATGGAAAAAGTTCAGAGAGCTTATACCACTATTAGCCGCTAAAGGGTTCTCCCTAAAAATGAAAGGCAGGTTGTATGATGCCTGCATACGAACAGCAATGTTGCAGGGCAGTGAAACCTGGGCATTGTGTGCAGAGGATATACGCAGACTAGAGAGGAACGAAGCTTGCATGCTCTGCTGGATGTGTAATAGTAATATACGTGAACGGCAAAGCATAAACGAACTAAGGGAAAAATTAGAAATAGGAGGGATCAGATGTTGTTTACTCGAGAGAAGGCTACGTTGGTATGGTCACGTGATGCGCATGAAAGACGACAGCTGTATAAAAAAGTGCAGGGCAATAAAGATAGACGGTAGCCACGGAGTAGTCAGACCCAGAAAAACCTGGGACGATCTGATAAATTCCAACCTCACACACTTACACCTCTCCAAGACAATGTCACTGGACCGAGATCTTTGGTGGTACTCAGTAATAGAGAAGACCCGCCTTACCTAAATACATAGTAAAACCTACTACAGTCAGTAGGCATCTCTAACAAAATCCCCCCCCCCCCCCGTCCCACCAACCCCACCCCATCCACACCGCCCCTTTCAATGTAAAGTTATGTTGGTGCCACAACATCCAGGCCGAAACAAATGATCGTGTAGGTGTCACGACAAAAAAACACACAGTCCACGCTGTAATGTGGCCGTGTAGGCAACACGGTAAAAACCTCCCAGCCCCACACTGTAAATGTGGTTGGTGTTAGGAAGGGCATCCAGCTGTAGAAAACCCGCCAGACAGTCCTATGCGAGCAAGACAACCACTCTTGCCTCACGTGGGAAAACTCCCGTCCAAACCCATGCAAGCGTGGAACATGGACGTTAAACGATGATGATGATGATGATACATACACACACATATATACATTATATATATATATATATATATATACCCACATATATATACACACACACTAAACAATATTATATATATCAACACAATGCATACACACACACACACACACACATATATATATATATATAACGAAGGAGATGTGGTAAGGAACCAGATGGACCATAACGGTCTGAGAATTGAACTCACAACCTTTCGATTGCAAGGCAAATGCTCTAACCACTAAGCCATGTGCCTCCATTATATATATATATATATATATATATATATATACATACATACATACATACATATATATATATATATATATATATATATATATATATACATACATACATACATACATACACATATTTACATTATATATATATATATATACCCACATATATATACACACACACTAAACAATATTATATATATCAATACACAATGCATACACACACACACATATATATATATATATAACGAAGGAGATGTGGTAAGGAACCAGATGAACCATAATGCACCAGAGTACTCAATATTTAAGGTAGTAGAGTGGGTAATAGGAAAAAGTATGACCCCGACAACAGAGCTCAAGCCGTTTCGAAGGCTATTTCTGGGTCCAGAAATAGCCGCCGAAACGGTTTGAGCTCTGCCTTTGGGGTCATACTTTTTCCTATATATATATATCATCATCATCATCTTCGTTTAACGTCCATTTTCCACGCTAGCGAAGATGATGATTATATATATATATATAAACACATGGACAAAGAGAAAGAAATCAGAGTGATTGATTAGAAATGTTTTTTATCAGTGACAAAATATGTGGATTTTCAGGTTAAAATATTTCCACTTATTAAAATAGAGAGAAAAATAATATGAATGCTGTTTAAACTCTCACAACAAAGTTAGTTAAAATTCTAGAAGGTCATAAATCAAATCCAATTGAATAACAACATTACATTTTTATAACTATATTTACAAATATAGCATTATAGGTCCTACATAACAGAATATATCTCATATGCAGTTACTACACCCATAGATATTCCATATTATTTATATGTTATGATATATAAGTTATCAAATGTACTACGGATTGAGTAGAGAGAGGGCTTGTCATTTTGGGAATATATATATATTTATACACACGCACATATATATATATATATATATATATATATATATATATATATATATATATATATATATATATATATATATATATATACATATATATATATATACACATACACACACATTCATACATTACGTTTGAATCTAACTGTCAAAACGGCCAGAGCTCAGCAGTCGGGGTCCTGACTATTTTCCTATTACCCATGCTACAACCCTAAGTATAGAGTACTCTGGTGTGTTATGGCCCAACTGGTTTCTTACAACACTTTCTTTGTTACACATACATACATTATATATATATATATATATATATATATATATATATATATATATATATATATATATATATATATATATGTTTGGTACATAAATAATGTTTGTTGCAAATCTACTTTCATGCTGTTTAGTTCATACAGCTACATCATTTTTAGTTAAGGTTGTTAAAAATAATATATTTTAAAATATAATTTATCAAATAGAAATAGTGTGATATCTCAATGAAATTACAAGTTTTTCCTATTCCTAACATGCCCGATTTTATCGAGACTACTCTTAAATGTCTTTTTTTTTGTAATTTGATGAAATCTCCACAAAACACGAGTTAAATGAGTTTGATTATGAAACATTGTTTAGAAAATCAATAAGTAGGATATAATCTCTAACTATTTGGTTTTAACAATATCTATAGACTTATATGAACACTGTAACACACACACACACACACACACACATCATCATCATCGTTTAACGTCCATCTTCCACGTTAGCATGGGTTTGGACGTATACATGTATATGTATATATATATATATATATGTATGTCAGAGGAGTTGACAAAGAAATGCAACGAGAGATGCTGTGCTGAAAAGGACCCATCCAACCCATGCAAGCATGGAAAAACATGTAAAAACGATTATATATATATATATATATATATATATATATAAATACGTTCAGAATAATTCTTTGTGAAAAACTTGAAAATAACATATATAAGAAATAGAATTATCATGTAGTTGAAAATAAAATTGATGTATATGAGCAAAATAATGTAAAAAGCTTAATTAAAAACAAGAAAATTCACAAGGCCAACTTTCAGATAAAATGTTCTGTTTACTACTAGAGGGAATAAGTTATTGGTATATCTAGTCATACATATATCATAATAGAAAATATCTTTGTATATATTATTATTATATACTTGCATGGTAAAGATATATCTTTTCTGCAGGAGTAACTTCATTCACTTTAAGATTCATATTTTTGACAGTTAAAGAGAAAGAAAACCCATTCAAAGTATAATTATTTTTAGAACAAACCCAAGCTGACAGGTGTTATGAAATGTAGCGGTTAAAATAGTGAAGTATTTCCAAGGGAAGGAGTATTGAGAAGAAATAAAAATTTCTCTCAAACTGAATCCCTCCGGACAAGAAAGATGGCCACCCAGAGAGCTGGCCTGGATGCCTGATTTATGCATCAGTTCAGATAAAGCTCAGATTGCAAACCAGGGATCTAGATGTTTTTCCCAGTGGATATAGAGTTTCAGGCCAGTTTTCATGCAAGCCTACCCAGGAGGTATCATTTAAGACCACCTATTGCTTTAGCTGACATATATTACTATCTTATATGATATTTGCCAGAAGATGGAAAAATAAATACAAAAAATAGACCTCCCAGTTTTATTTACAATTTTATTTTGGCATATCTTCCAACAGGGAAGGAATAAGAACATAAAGACATGGTAGTAGAGAAACTGTTTTATCAAATATACCAAACATTCCTATTCTTAGTGATGCAACAGAGACAACAGTTTTAACATATCAACAATAGTGTCAAGATTTGATCAGCATTAAATTCACTGTGACATTTTCTTCTATCTGAAGAAGTCTCTCTACATAGACTAGATATCACAGATACCAACTCATTTCACTACTTAGCAAGATTTTCTGTTTATATTTTTCTTTCTTGAAACAGCAATTTAGCTGTGCAAACATTTGAGAGAGGGTAATGTCCCAAACATATGAATCAATACAACTTTTCTAAATTTGGGTTATGTAAGGAATCAAAGTAAGGAAGATCCAATTTTCTTACTAACAGATTTGGTAAATGAAAGACCATAATTTTAATCTAGTTTCATTTAGCTCAGAGTAGTCAGAACTGTGTATGTTTTCTGGTCATTTGCTTTTGAGTTATAATCTGGTGTTAATCTTATAATATACATGAGAAAAATTACTTAAAACATCATTATGATGAAGACTAAATATATCTTCATAGAGAGAATTGAGTAATTCTTGTGTACTAAAATGTAAAGTGTGCAATGAAATTGTACATCTCATTAACTAAACCAAGGCAACATAGATGGACCTGTTATTTTTCTCTAAAAATATCTTTTTCCGGTTCCGTTCTGCCTGTCTCCTCAATTTTTCTATTTCTTCTTTAATTTCTCATTCTATTTTCTGATGAAGAACCAGCACCCAAAACATTAAGACTCTTTTCCCACTATATCAAACTTAAAACTAATAATATATTTCTTCATTGTAATGTGTCGTTTGCTTTGTTATTTCTGTTTGCCTTTTGCATATATATATATATATATATATATATATATATATATATATATAGAACATCTTATACAAAACCTCCGAGAGGTAGATCACAGTAAAGTAATCTAAAAAATGAACACTTCACAAGCATCTTTCCCAAGGGAGGGAGCCTTAGTTAAGCAACCAAAAGCTAAAAGGTTCCTTTACTGTTGTTTCCAAGATCAATAAACAGTACTGACCATCCCAATAGATTGTCTATCCTGCCAGAAAATCTTTTGATCAGAAGGATTCTGTCAGGTATAAGAAACAATATATAAACCAGTGAAAGGAATTCATCTTTACTGATCTAGCATGGTGTAAAAAATATTATATGCTTACGTAGATCAACTAACAAGGTAAATATTTGTATACTTGGACATGTCTAAATTATTACTAGAAATAGCAGCCAATATAAACCATCTATCAATTCAACATTTAATCATCATCATAATCACCATCATCACCATTTAATATCCATTTTTCCATGCTAACATGGGTAAGACAAATTGTCCTGTTGTGAAACAAGTCAGATCAGGTGACCGTGTCTTGGTTGGGTTCTACAGCTGGATGCCCTTCCTAATGACAACCACATTTACAGTGGGTACTGGATGGTTTTGCTGTGACATATGTGAATTATATATATATATATATATATATATATATATATATATATATATATATATATATATATATATATGTATATATATATATATATATATATATATATATATATATATATATGTATATATATATATATTTTTACATTCATTTAATTTATTAATTTATTGATATTTTATTTGAGTGACCCGAATCTTCCTGGTCGTTTATTTTCGGCTGCATGGGTGATTTTAGGCATGACCTCTATGTGTTCGTATTTTAACGATAGTTATAGCTCTGATTTTTCCAAATTATTGAGCCCTCTGCCACATATATCGGATATTGTTTATCGTGATTTCGTGGGCTGAAATTCCGATTCTCGATTATTCTACTATATATATATATATATATATATATATATATATATAGAGAGAGAGAGGAGCAATTATAGGGGTATAAAACTGATAGATCAGGTTATGAAAGTGGCAGAAAGGATTTTAGCACAACTAATTAGAGAAAGGGTCAAACTAGATGAGATGCAGTTTGGTTTTGTGCCTGGGAAGAGTACAACAGATGCCCCATTCATGGTGAGACAATTGCAAGAGAGGTTCTTAGAGAAGAATAAGCCACTATAGTAGTGAGTAGTGAGACATGGGCAACAACTGCAGAGGATATGCGACGGCTGGAGAGAAATGAGGCAAGCATGCTCCGTTGGATGTGCAGTGTAAATGTGCGTGAACGACCCAGCATAAATGTGTTGAGAGAGAAACTGTGTCTGAGAGGGATAGAATGTAGTGTACGGGAGAGGAGACTGAGGTGGTATGGACATGTGATGCGCATGGAGGATGACCGATGGGTGAAGAAGTGCCAGGAATTGCCAGTTGAAGGAAGACGTGGTAGAGGTAGACCACGAAAAACATGGGCGGAGGTGGTGAGAACAGACCTCAGATCATTGAAGCTCACGGTGGAGATGACGAGGGACCGTGACGAGTGGAGAGATGCTGTGCTGAATAAGACCAGTCCCACCCTTGTAAGCGGGGAAAAGCAGACGTAAAATGATGATGATGATGATGATGATATATATATATATGTATATATATATATATATATATATATCATCATCATTTCATATTACGTCGCTTTTTCCCTGCATGCAAGGGTGGGACGGGAACTGATTCTGGCTTGATTTCTACAGCTGGATGCCCTTCCTAACACCAACCTCATTTACAGTGAGTGCTGGGTGCTTTTTTGCCGTGACATATATATATATATATATATATATATATATATATATATATATATATATATATATATATATATATATATATATATATATATATATCATCATCATTTAACGTCCATGTCCCACGCTTGCATGGGTTTGGACGGGAGTTTTCCCACTTGAGGCAAGAGTGGTTGTCATTGCTCGCATAGGAATGTCTGGCGGGTTTTCTACAGCTGGATGCCCTTCCTAACACCAACCACATTTACAGTGTCGGGCTGGGAGGTTTTTACCGTGTTGCCTACACAGCCACATTACAGCGTGGACTGTGTGTTTTTTTGTCGTGACACCTACACGATCTCATTTGTTTCGGCCTGGATGTTGTGGCACCAACATAACTTTACATTGAAAGGGGCGGTGGGACGGGGGTGTATTTTGTTAGAGATGCCTACTGACTGTAGTAGGTTTTACTTTGTATTTAGGTAAAGCAGGTCTTCTCTATTACTGAGTACCGCCAAAGGTCTCGGTCCAGTGACATTGTCTTGGAGAGGTGTAAGTGTGTGAGGTCGGAATTTATCAGCTCGTCCCAGGTTTTTCTGGGTCTGCCTACTCCGTGGCTACTGTCTATCTTTATTGCCCTGCACTTTGTTATACAGCTGTCGTCTTTCATGCGCATCACGTGACCATACCAACGTACCCTTCTCTCGAGTAAACAACATCTGATCCCTCTTATTTCTAATTTTTTCCTTAGTTCGTTTATGCTTTGTCGTTCACGTATATTACTATTACACATCCAGCGGAGCATGCAAGCTTCGTTCCTCTCTAGTCTGCGTATATCCTCTGCACACAATGCCCAGGTCTCACTGCCATGCAACATTGCTGTTCTTATGCAGGCATCATACAACCTGCCTTTCGTTTTTAGGGAGAACCCTAAAAATGAAAGGCAGGTTGTTTTCTATATATAGATATATATATATCATCATCATCGTTTAATGTCTATCTTCCATGCTAGCATGGGTTAGACAGGAGTTGTCCCACTTGAGGCAAGATTGGTTGAGTAACCGTGTCTCGCTTGTATAGGACATATATATATATTTATGTATATGTACATATATCTATGCCTCAAGTGGGACAATCCCCATCCAGACCCATGCTAGCGAGGAAGATGGACGTTAAACGATGATGATGATATATATATATATATATGGCTCAAGGAAATAACAAAAAACAGAGGTACAAAAAGTCTTTTAGTTTCACGCTTTATATATATATGTGTATGTGTGTGTGTGTATGATATAACACATACACACACACACATATATATAGAGAGGGGGGGGGAGAAAAATGGGTGGATAAAGAGGTATGGAAACCCAAGAGAGCGAGGTGTGTATGAGACATGCACATATATGCCCGTGTTTATATGTATGTATGCATGCACACATGTGCACACATGCCCACATAGAAAACTGAAAAGAGGCGAAACATACTGCGAGTGAATTGGTCCCAGAAGACATGGCTAAAATAATACAGACTCTAACAATATGAGGGTGTCAATTGAAGGAAATAGGGAGGACGGGTGGGTGGCAGATGTCTTTTAAATGACATATTGCCTTCTGATTTATATATAGTGCCTGCTGATTAGTTTTACAGTTGCAGGGTCTTTGTGATGAGCAAAGATCTAGATCAATCTATGCACATGCTCACACACACACACAAACTTATATATATATATATATATATATATATATATATATATATATATATATATGTCATCATCATCATCATCATCATCAACGTTTAACGTCCGTGTTCCACGCTTGCATGGGTTTGGACGGGGGTTTTCCCACTTGAGGCAAGAGTGATTGTCTTGCTCGCATAGGACTGTCTGGCAGGTTTTCTACAGTTGGATGCCCTTCCTAACACCAACCACATTTACAGTGTGGGGCTGGGAGGTTTTTACCGTGTTGCCTACACGGCCACATTACAGCGTGGACTGTGTGTTTTTTGTCGTGACACCTACACGATCATTTGTTTCGGCCTGGATGTTGTGGCACCAACATAACTTTACATTGAAGGGGGCGGTGTGGATGAGGTGGGGGTGTATTTTGTTAGAGATGCCAACTGACTGTAGTAGGTTTTACTTTGTATTTAGGTAAGGCGGGTCTTCTCTATTACTGAGTACCGCCAAAGGTCTCGGTCCAGTGACATTGTCTTGGTGAGGTGTAAGTGTGTGAGGTCGGAGTTTATCAGGTCGTCCCAGGTTTTTCTGGGTCTGCCTATTCCGTGGCTACCGTCTATCTTTATTGCCCTGCACTTTGTTATACAGCTATCGTCCTTCATGCGCATCACGTGACCATACCAACGTAGCCTTCTCTTTAGTAAACAACATCTGATCCCTCTTATTTCTAATTTTTAATTTTATATATATATATAAAATAAAATAAAATAAAATAAAATAAAATAAAATAAAATAAATAAGTCAAATGTTTAAAATTTGGCTTCGTTTATTACTGCTATATATATTTGGGTGACAGCCATCTTTGGCTGTGACCTCTTCAGGCAGTCCGAATTAGTGTGGTAAAGACGAGTACACATGTTATTGAGGTGTATAACTTTGTCAATACTCTGATATGCCCAGTTCCTGGTTGGGTTGTTATTTCACTGAGGAACTGGAATCATATGAATTTAAACAAACAAATTTCAGCGTCAAAGGGCCTCTTCGCCTCTCATTGGTCAGTTGTTAGAACATTCCTCAGTCAAAAGTCTATAGAAATTCGTTCTGAGGCAAGCCAATCTGTAGTTGTTGTTCTTGTTATTGTTAGGTACATCTGACCTCTATTCTTATGTTGGTAGTGGTGTTGTTGTTGAAGTCAGCACATGTAGACACCTCTCGGCCAGACCTCCCTCAAGCTATATGGGCAGTAACAACACCATAGGTTGGGAACTCCCCTCAAGCCATAGGGACCAACCCAGGCTGAGCAGACACCATGATAGCCTAGAGATTGATTCTGACACAGCCTTTATAATTTGGCCAACATCTTTATAACACACACATTTTAATTTACTATATTTTTGATTTTTCATTTTTAATTTCTCATTATTCATTTGTTATTTGTTTTCTGTTTTCTTCACTTTATCACCTTATATTTATATTTAAGTTGATATTGGTTATAACACACACACATTTTATTTGATTATCCTATTTCATTTTATTCTTTTACCACTCTATCCAACATATTTCTGACCTTGAGGTTGGTTATAGCACACACACATTTTATCTTATTTTATTTGAATCTTCATTTTTATTTTTCACTTTTCATCTTCATTACTTTTTCATTAATTTTTCATTTATTCTCTATTATTTATTTTCTGTTTTCTTCATTTTATTGCCTTCTATTTCTTCATATACATGACAGAACCCCACCACCGCCACCACCACCACCACGGGAGATGGTGGCAGGAGGGATGAAGAAACACACACACAGATACTTCTAAATTCTCAGCAGCAGCAAGACATAAGCTGAACACAACACCAACAACACTACCAAAATAAGGGTAGAGGTCAGATGTACTTAACAATAGCAAACACAAACACTACAGGGAGCCTCACCCCAGAAAGAATTTCTATAGACTTTGGACTGAGGAATGCTCTCAAAACTGACCAATGGGAAGTTTGACCTTACAAATCTTTATAACATTGAGATGGGTATAACACACACACACACATTTTATTCAATTATTTTATTTTATTTTGTTCCTTTACCATCTTATTCCTTCTACCACTTTATCACCTTTTTTTTTAGCTGACTCCAACAACAACACCACTACCAACATAAGCATAGAGGTCAGATGTACCTAACAATAACAAGAACAACAACTACAGATTGGCTTGCCTCAGAACGAATTTCTATAGACTTTTGACTGAGGAATGTTCTAACAACTGACCAATGAGAGGAGAAGAGGCCCTTTGACGCTGAAATTCGTTTGTTTAAATTCATATGATTCCAGTTCTTCAGTGAAATAACAACCCAACCAGGAACTGGGCATATCAGAGTATTGACAAAGTTATACACCTCAACAACATGTGTACTTGTCTCTACCACAATAATTCGGACTGCCTGAAGAGGTCACAGATAAAGATGGCTGTCACCGAAATATATATAGCAGTAATAAACGAAGCCAAATTTTAAACATTTGACTTATTTATTTTATTTTATTTTATATTACTCCGGAGTAACCAAACCAACCTGCGCACTTCGTCGAGTGCTCCAATCTGCATACTGAGGTGTTAGTATACAACCAACATATACTCAAAATTTATATATATATATATAAGTTTGTGTGTGTGTGAGCATATAAATATATATATATATAAGTATATACAAATACACACATTCATAATCAACATCATCAATATACTTATACACATATGTATATATGAAATATATATAATATATGAAATATATATAATAAAATAAATATAGTTTTATAAATATAGTTTCCATTTATTAATATATTGTATATATATATATATATATATTTATATATATAAATTAAATTTCTACTACTACTGTTCTATCAACTTGACCTCTTACAACTTTTCAATTGGTCAATTCAAAACCTTTTCCCAAACAGACCTATTATATTAAATCTTTGTTGTTTTTTTTCAATAAACAAATCTCATTAGTTCTGAAGACAGCATATATATGTGTAGGTATGTATATTTCCTCTGATAGTTTGTAATATTTTTACATAGATCTATATGATATACATACGAACACACATATATATCCTAGAAACGATCGTAAAATGATGAATTTTTTAATATAAGGAATTTGTTCTTTGTTTTTATTAATTGTTTTTATTAATTTATATATATATATATATATATATATATATATATATATATATATATATATATGTGTTTCTACTTTTGGCACAAGGCCAGTAATTATCCCAGTACATTACTGGTACTTTATTTTATCGACCCCGTAAGGATGAAAGGCAAAATGAACCTCGGCGGGATTTGAACTCAGACTATAAAGGGCCAATACTCTATGCTACAAAGCATGGAGTCCGACTCTACTGATACTGCCATATAATGATATATGTTTATATGTATATATATACACATATATATATGCATATATATATATGCATATATATATATATGTGCATATATATATATATGTGCATGGCATCATCATCGTTTAACATCTCTATATATATATATCACCTTGACCGACCAGTCTGTCGGGCACCAATCGGCGCCGCTGGTCACAGCACGTCGTGTTGTTTTAGCCATAAGAAAACGCCATCCCACTGGCTGGGTGGGCAGTCCGGTATTCATTTCTACAGCCGAGTAAACTGGAGCAACGTGAAATAAAGTGTCTTGCTGAAGGTAACAACACATCACCCGGTCCAAGAATTGAACTCACAACCTTTCGATTGCAAGCCTAATACTTTAACCAATATGCCATGTGCCTTCACATATATATATGCATATATCATCATCATCACCGTTTTACATCTGTTCTTCCATGCTAGCATCGGTTAGACGGGTTGTCCTGTTGTGGGCAGTGTCCGGACAGCTGACCTTGTCTTGCTCATACGGGAACTGATTCTGGCTTGATTTCTACAGCTGGATGCCCTTCCTAACACCAGC
This sequence comes from Eledone cirrhosa, assembly GCA_964016885.1. Lineage (NCBI taxonomy): Eukaryota > Metazoa > Mollusca > Cephalopoda > Octopoda > Eledonidae > Eledone > Eledone cirrhosa. Next base: position 437,728,360 of record OZ024740.1, on the reverse strand, counting down.
CTCATTTACAGTGTGGGCTGGGTGCTTTTTTGCCGTGGCACCTCCACGACCACTTTGCAGTGGGAGGGTGTAGGGGCATATTGTCTATATACTTCAGCTTCGGCTTGTACCCGTGGGGGGGATCGGGATATATATATATATATATGTGGGTGCATATCATCCTCGTTTAACGTCTATATATATATATATATATATACATATGCATATAAAGGATAACAAAATATTGTTATAGATAATCTAATTAGAGGTTGTGAATACTTCTTATTATGGATAGTTTTAGCGTACGGTGTTGCAGATTCCGATGATCTAATAGTATTTACATCGTATTTAAAATTGAGTGACACTGCTTTTAGTGTTCAGCAATTTTGAGACAACTCTATCAGTGAAGACTGCAAATAAATCCCCTTTTTTGTACTGTTGACCATGTTATTCTCCACTTTTTCAATTTTATATATGCATATATATATGCATATATATATATATATATAATATATGTAGTAATAAACACAGTAAATCGTGTGTCTAAAATTACGAGGGTTGAAATACCACATTTGTTTGAGAAATTTAATCAGAAGCAAACGGAATATACATAAAATAAAATATATACAGACCACCTCAATAACTATTACATCTCCCGGATAGATAATGGATTTAATCTGTTTTGCCCTGAGAATTGTGTTTGTAACAGATAATCCGCGGGCATCATCAGCGAGAGAATAGATTAAATGAAACAAACACCTAAGCCAAAGCCACACGAATGAATATTTCACCTCGTGTGCTAGAAGTCAAAAGTGGCGTGAGTGGATTGGCTAGAAACAATAGCCTAATACACCCAACTTATAAGCTCACCTAGTAGGGAGCCGAAATACAAATAAAAGGCAGAGTTAATAACTCATACTGATACCCTGTAATTAACAAGCTCAAAGTATAAATACTGAGCATTTCAATAATAATGTGGTATTTCAACCCTCGTAATTTTAGACACGATTTACTGTGTTTATTACTACATATATTATTGAAATGCTCAGTATTTATACTTTGAGCTTGTTAATTACAGGGTATCAATAGGAGTTATTAACTCTGCCTTTTATTTGTATATATATATATATATATATATATATAACGAAGGAAATGTAGTAAGGAACCAGGTGGGCCATAGTACTCAATACTTAGGGTAGTAGAGTGGGTAATAGGAACAAGTAAGACCCCGACGGCTGAGCTCAAGCCGTTTCGACGGCTAATTCTGGACTGAATTAGCCGTCGAAACGGCTTGAGCTCAGCCGTCGGGGTCTTACTTGTTCCTATATATATATATATATATATATGCATATATTTATTAAAATAACAGATTAAAGTTTAAGCAAAGAATCGTTGCTTTCACCCTTAACGGGATCTTCTGAAACTAAAAAAAATCAATCTGTGAATGCAGAAGTAAATATTTCGAAAAACGTTTCAACCGAAGGAAGACAGGAAGATGATACTTTGGTTCCTGGAAACGTTCCCTGGCAAAGAACGGAAAAAAATAAAGATAATACGTCATTATGTGGAGCGGTGAAAACAATTACACGCAAAGACAAAACCACGTAAATGGTATAACTGAAGTCGTAGACTAAAATTCTATTTAGGAAACCAAATGATTCTCGGCTTCAGAGTTAAGAATAATGTAAATAAATTACAGAGGTAATTGAAATCAACAAAAATTAAATATATACATGCACGCATCCATATACGTACATACACATGCATATGCGAAAACACCCGCCATGGGTATGCAAAATCAAGCACATACTCCAAAAAACACGCACGCGTGTACAGAACCCACGCAACGCCTGTACCTGCACACATACGAACGTGTACACAAAATACACATAAAAAAAAATATATATGTGTGTGTGTGTGTGTGCGTGTATACATATAATTATATAAACGTATATAAATATACACACACATACCTACATGTAAATACACATATGTTTGCTAAACGTACTTCAACCAAAACACAAAGTACACATATACACACACCCTACATACGTACGAACCCGCATACTCACACAGACGCAAAACTCACGTATACACATAACAATATGCACATGTACCAGTATATATAATATAATATATATGCCTATAACATATACAAGCAAATATACGTATCTTCACAAAACACAGATAATATATACTTACCTTTACAAATAAGTAATGGTATAAACATAACATATACTTAGCTACCACATAAAGACGTAAAATATCCGCGTATAGTTCGTACTATCCATTAGGGTATAATGTGAGGCTGTAATACAGGAAAGTTTTGTGCAATTTATGTTTACAAGCCGAAATTGCCTCAGATTTTTTGTTTAAGATGTGGTCTTTGGTGTAGAGTATTTCCAGGGCTTCAGTGGCACAGAGGTCACATGGTCTTTTATTACCATTATACGATCTAGCCTTAGCTAGGATCTCCCAGTGTAACTTATATTGGGTGTGGTTGTCTTTTAGACTCCAGATATAATCTGAAAGTGACGTCATATTCCTTCTTAAAGGGTTAACAAATGAATGGGTATGCATGTAAAGACGCTGCTTGAATCTATTGGCGGTTAACCCTATGTAGGCCCTACGGGACGTGGGTGTTTCAACCTTACATTTGTAGACAATGTTACTAGAGAGGCATTTCCCGGATAGGGGGCAGTCAACCCGATTCCTACAATTACAGTTAGGACTAGCTACAGGGTTGCACGTGTTCCTATGGCTAGGTAATTTAGCTAAATTCGAAGCTGTGATATTGTTATGTGCAAGGTTAGGAGTCGTAGAGTAAGAAATTTTAATGGTATTTCTATTAAAAATTTTACTATAATTATGTGCTGGGGGGAAATGCTTCATAATAAGGGAGAGAAAGATCTTAGCTAATGGTGTGGCCACCTCCATATTATATGATGGGTTATACCATATAATGCGTCGGGATCTATTTTTCCTAGGTCTATTCTCATACTCTGTATATGCTACCTTATCGACAAATCCACTCTGAGCAAGAGCTTCATTGTAATATGTGGAATGATCGGTGAAAATATGCACATTTGTAGATAGACGGGAAAGTCTCAAAGAAACGTTTCTTACCAGTTTCTTGGTTATGCTGGCAGGATGGTTAGAATGCTTACTTATGTAATTAAGCGTATCATTCGGCTTTCTATACGGGTAGTGCAAGCCATTCGACAAATTGAGGGTAACGTCGAGGTAATTAACGACTGAAAGGTTGGCCTCAACCTGTATGGAGAGGTTGAAGCCTTTAAAGAAAGCTGTGAATTCTTTTCTGAACCTGTCGCAAGCACGTGGGCCGCACTTTGTCATGGTCAAAAGACTGTCATCACGGTACAAACCACCGCCCATGTTGGGGAATTCTTCCTTGATAGAGAAAAGAAGGAAAAGGCCGATAAGATCAGTAACCTCCGCAGAATCGCTGGCGCCCATACTCACGTCGAATGGGGTACTATTAGATTTTTTAATCCAAATAGAGTCGTCGAAATTAATGACCAACTTACGGGCATTGAGGATGACATCAACTTCGAAATCCTTAACCACTGTGAGTGTTTTAGCGAAATTGATAGCTCTAAGAGGAAGTGGTAAAGTGATGGAGGAGTAGTAATTATTGATGTCGAATTGGATAAAACGGCAATCTTCCTTGTTGCATATGCCGTTGAACCAATCAATCACCATGAAAGAATTGTTCCACAGTGCAAGAGGGGCCAAACTTCTAATTTCAGATATAATTCTATCTAAAATCCTTTTACTAAGTCTACATAAATCGGACTTCGTAGGGTTAATAAGCTGAATAGAGGGGTTGTTCGGGAAATTGGATTTGTGATCCTTCAGAGTAAAGTGGGGAGAAATAGGGTCCAGAGGTTCAGTCCGGTCCAGGATGTTGAGGTCAGAGGTTATTTTAAACCCAGCATCGTTGATGTCATTAATGACGCTCCGATTAGTTTTACGGTAATCCTTAGTTACAGCATTATGTAGCAGTTGATATAATGACGTATTATCTTCGTTTTTTCCGTTCATTGCCAGAGAACATCTCCACGAACCACCTAATTGAATATTAGTCTACGACTTCATTTATACCATAAACGTGGTTTTGTCTTTGCATGTAATTGTTTTCACCGCTCCAAATATTGACGTATTATCTTTATTTTTTTCCGTTCTTTGCCAGGGAACGTTTCCAGGAACCAAAGTATCATCTTCCTGTCTTCCTTTGGTTGCAACGTTTTTCGAAATATTTACTTTTGTGTTCACAGATTCATTTTTTAGTTTCAGAAGATCCCGTTAAGGGTGAAAGCAGCAATTCTTTGCTTAAACTTTAATCTGTTATTTTAATAAATATTTGCTCTACGGTTCTTATATACTATATATGCATATATAGTATATATATATATGCATATATAGTATATATATATGCATATATAGTATATATATATGCATATATATATATATGCATATATATATATATATGCATATATAGTATATATATATGCATATATATATATATATATATATATATATATATATATATATATATATATATGCATATATATATATATAAATGAAGTAATTCCGTCGGAAAAGTCCAGGAAAAAAAGAGTGCTCTATGTAGGTAACAGAGCTTAATAGTTATGTAATAAACAACATAAGGTAATTATTTCATTTACCAGTGGTTTCTTAAAAGCAAAAAAATTTTACTTTCAATCATCAGAATGAAAAAATCCTGGTGTATTTATTGGCATTGGATTTTAAAAACAAAAAGTTTTTGTTTTTAAAATCCAACAGCAATAAATAAATATATATATATATATATATGCATATATATATATATATATATATATATATATATATATATATATATATATATATATGCATATATATATATATATATGCATATATATATATATATATATATATATATATATGCATATATATATATATATATATATATATATATATATATGCATATATATATATATATATATATATATATATATATATATATATATATATATGCATATATATATATATATATATATATATATATATACGCATATCTATATATATATATATATATGCATATATATATATATATATATATATATATATATATATATATATATATATATATATGCATATATATATATATGCATATATATATATATATATATATATATATATATATATATATATATATATATATATATATGCATATATATATATATATATATATATATATATATATATATATATATATATATATATATATATGTTAAGGCGTGTGGCTGAGTGGTTAGAAAATTGGATGCGCAATCGTAAGGTTGTGAGTTCGATTCCTGGACCAGGCGATGCGTTATGTCCTTGAGCAAGACACTTTATTTCACGTTGCTCCTTCTACCTGGAGTTGCGACCGATAGATAGTATTAGCAATTGGAAAGACCAACGGAAACATTGTTCCCTCGGTCCGATTTGATGAAAGTCGATCGTTCCGTTTATATATATATATGCATATATATATCATCATCATCATCATCATCAACGTTTAACGTCCGTGTTCCACGCTTGCATGGGTTTGGACGGGGGTAGTCCCACTTGAGGCAAGAGTGATTGTCTTGCTCGCATAGGACTGTCTGGCAGGTTTTCTACAGTTGGATGCCCTTCCTAACACCAACCACATTTACAGTGTGGGTCTGGGAGGTTTTTACCGTGTTGCCTACACGGCCACATTACAGCGTGGACTGTGTGTTTTTTTGTCGTGACACCTACACGATCTCATTTGTTTCGGCCTCGATGGCGCGGCACCAACATAACTTTACATAGAACGGGGTGGTGTGGATCGGGTGGGGGTGGGGGTGGTGGGACGGGGTGTATTTTGTTAGAGATGCCTACTGGCTGGAGTAGGTTTTACTATATATTTAGGTAAGGCGGGTCTTCTCTGTTACTGAGTACCGCCAAAGGTCTCGGTCCAGTGACATTGTCTTGGAGAGGTGTAAGTGTGTGATGTCGGAGTTTATCAGCTCGTCCCAGGTTTTTCTAGGTCTGCCTATTCCGTGACTACCGTCTATCTTTATTGCCCTGCACTTTGTTATACAGCTATCGACTTTCATGCGCATCACGTGTCCATACCAACGTAGCCTTCTCTCGAGTAAACAACATCTGATCCCTCTTATCTCTAATTTTTTCCTTAGTTCGTTTATGCTTTGCCGTTCACGTATATTACTGTTACACATCCAGCGGAGCATGCAAGCTTCGTTCCTCTCTAGTCTGCGTATATCCTCTGCACACAATGCCCAGGTCTCACTGCCATGCAGCATTGCTGTTCGTATGCAGGCATCGTACAACCTGCCTTTCATTTTTAGTGAGAACCCTTTAGCAGCTAATAGTGGTATAAGCTCTCTGAACTTTTTCCAACCAGTTCTGACTCTAGCTACAGTACTTTCAGAGCACCCTCCCCCACTGCTGATTTTATCGCCCAGGTAACGGAAGCTGTCCACTATTTCTATAGAACCCTCTGCGCAATTGAAAGAGCTAGTAGTTTGTGGGCACTTGCTGCTACTTATTGCACCAGAGCACCGGCCACATGTAAAATCTATGTTCTTAGTTAGCTTACCTGTGATCCCACTACATCTTTTATGCACCCATACTTTGCATTTAGGACATAAAATGGAGTTTCTACCTACGCCTTTCCTACACACCGAGCACGACCATTTCCCAGAAGGGACCGCCGCCTTGTTTTCTTTCCTACAAACTAGTACTTTGGTCTTAGCCAGGTTAATTTTAAGTCCTTTTGACTCTAGGCCGTGCTTCCATGTTTGGAATTTCTTCTCTAGCTCGGCCATTGATTCCGCTATGAGTGTCAGGTCGTCTGCGTATAGGAGTTCCCATGGGCAGCCTGTCTTGAACTCCTCTGTTATAGCCTGAAGGGCAATAATAATATATGCATATATATATAGATGAGATTCTACAGGACTAGAACTGTTTCATTCTTGTGGTTACCTCCGATTCAACCCGGAATAACGTATATATATATATATATGCATATAAGTTAAAACAATGAAATAAAAAATCAAGTCATTAGAGATATACTTCACTGCTTTACGATCATTTCTAGATGGTGATAATACATTGTATCTATACTCAGTCATTGATCTACGTAAGTTTACAAACTATCAGATAGAGAGAATATTTACTTACATGCATATCACCAGCTGTTTTCAAAAGCAATAATAATTTTATTCAATAATAATTTTACTCAGAATTAGTAGCATGTTAGTATCATGTCCTTATTTGGAGGTAGTTGAAGAACTAATGAATCAAATTGTTTTTTTCATATGGTGTTAAGATGAAAAGTAATACACTTTGGTTGAGGTCATGACCCTTTGAAAGGAATGATTGAAGGGTGTTAGTAGAAATGGCATAGAAATCTATTAGGAACGAAGGGGATTGTCAAACTGATAGTTGAATGTATCTTGTATAGTGAATTTAAAAGGAATGTCAAAATAAATGGTGATTAGTGTTGTATTGAGTTTTAAGGTGAATATAAATTAATGTTATGGCTAGGAAAGATAGTATATTAAAAGATGAAAATTATAATAAGATAATGAGATATAGTAATGCGATAATATACAACTTAACCAACACAATATAGTATGGTGTAGTAAATTGCACTTAGTATAATATAACATATTATACGCTCTAAAATATTACTAAGTATGTTTATGCATAAACAATCAAACTCAGATAAGTACATGTTGGCATAGTTAAAACACATAAATTTCATAGTCTACAAAGTGCATATATCCACACTATATATAGAGAGAGGTTCAGTTATATTAATATCTAACCAAAATATACATACGTACAAATAGATGCAAACCTAAATACACATCCACACGCATGCATATAATCATATATATACATATCCATATCGACACATACACATCTATACCCCCATATATACATATACACATACATATATATACACACACACAAACTCATACATACATACATACACACACACACACATACACACATATATATACACTTGTGTGAGTATATGTACACTCCTCTTACATGTGCACATACTCATATATAAACATTCATACACTTATACTCACATATACACACACACAAACACACACATATATATATATATATACACATATATATATATATATACACACACATCCATATATATACATATACATATATAAAAACATACACATACACACATACATACACAAGCATATACATATATACACATACATAAACATATATACATACATATATATATATACACAAATATACACACACATAAATATATTTCCATATCATACATAGATGTATATTTTTACTCATGCAATTACGGGTGGTGGTGTATCTTGTTGCCTTTAGTCATTAACACATAAATCTAAGGAAGCTAAAACATTAAAAGGCAAAAATAAGCATGAAAGCATATAATTAGGGGAAAGAGGTACTAATAAATGTTATTCTATACGGAATTATAGTGAGTTGCTATTTAGAATATTTAATTAGGTTTATAGTATTTAAATGTTTTTTGTATACAGTGATTACAGACTATGATCAATTCCTGTCGTTTATTTAATAAATCGTCCTTAGATTTAGTAATATATATATATATGCATATATATATATATGCATATATATATACATATATATCCATATATATATCATCATCATCATCATCATCAACGTTTAACGTCCGTGTTCCACGCTTGCATGGGTTTGGACGGGGGTAGTCCCACTTGAGGCAAGAGTGATTGTCTTGCTCGCATAGGACTGTCTGGCAGGTTTTCTACAGTTGGATGCCCTTCCTAACACCAACCACATTTACAGTGTGGGTCTGGGAGGTTTTTACCGTGTTGCCTACACGGCCACATTACAGCGTGGACTGTGTGTTTTTTTGTCGTGACACCCACACGATCTCATTTGTTTCGGCCTGGATGGTGTGGCACCAACACAACTTTACATAGAACGGGGTGGCGTGGATGGGGTGGGGGTGGTGGGACGGGGTATTTTGTTAGAGATGCCTACTGGTTGTAGTAGGTATTACTATGTATTTAGGTAAGGCGGGTCTTCTCTGTTACAGAGTACCGCCAAAGGTCTCGGTCCAGTGACATTGTCTTGGAGAGGTGTAAGTGTGTGAGGTCAGAGTTTATCAGGTCGTCCCAGGTTTTTCTAGGTCTGCCTATTCCGTGGCTACCGTCTATCTTTATTGCCCTGCACTTTGTTATACAGCTATCGACTTTCATGCGCATCACGTGTCCATACCAACGTAGCCTTCTCTCGAGTAAACAACATCTGATCCCTCTTATTTCTAATTTTTCCCTTAGTTCGTTTATGCTTTGCCGTTCACGTATATTACTGTTACACATCCAGCGGAGCATGCAAGCTTCGTTCCTCTCTAGTCTGCGTATATCCTCTGCACACAATGCCCAGGTCTCACTGCCATGCAGCATTGCTGTTCGTATGCAGGCATCGTACAACCTGCCTTTCATTTTTAGGGAGAACGCTTTAGCGGCTAATAGTGGTATAAACTCTCTGAACTTTTTCCAACCTGTTCTGACTCTAGCTACTGTACTTTCAGAGCACCCTCCCCCACTGCTGATTTTATCACCCAGGTAACGGAAGCTGTCCACTATTTCTATAGAACCCTCTGCGCAATTGAAAGAGCTAGTATTTTGTGGGCACTTGCTGCTACTTATTGCACCAGAGCACCGGCCACATGTAAAATCTATGTTCTTAGTTAGCTTACCTGTGATCCCACTACATCTTTTATGCACCCATACTTTGCATTTAGGACATAAAATGGAGTTTCTACCTACGCCTTTCCTACACACCGAGCACGACCATTTCCCTGAAGGGACCGCCGCCTTATTTTCTTTCCTACAAACTAGAACTTTAGTCTTAGCCAGGTTAATTTTAAGGCCTTTTGATTCTAGGCCGTGCTTCCATGTTTGGAATTTCTTCTCTAGCTCGGCCATTGATTCCGCTATGAGTGTCAGGTCGTCTGCGTATAGGAGTTCCCATGGGCAGCCGGTCTTGAACTCCTCCGTTATAACCTGAAGGGCAATAATAAATAGTAGGGGGCTGAGAACAGATGGACACCAACTTTTACGCTAAACTCTTCACTATATTCGTTGTTAATTCTAACCTTGCTGACTGTTTCTTTATACATGGCTTGTATAGCTCTCACAAGCCATTCGTCAACGCCTAGCTTTCTAAGAGCCCACCAGATAATGGAGCGGGGGACTCTGTCGAAGGCTTTCTCCAAGTCGACAAAAGCTAAGTAGAGGGGTTTACCTTTAGCTAGGTACTTCTCCTGTAGTTGTCATACAATGAAAAGAGCGTCTGTGGTACTTTTGCCTGACACAAACCCGAACTGCATTTCATCTAGGTCAATTCTCTCTTTGATTAGTTGTGCTATTACTTTTTCCGTGACCTTCATGACCTGGTCGATTAATTTAATGCCTCTATAGTTACTCCTATCTAGGGCGTCTCCTTTACCCTTATAACAGTTAACGATGATGCTGCTATGCCAGTCCTTCGGAACAACCCCATTCTGTACGACTTGGTTAACTATGCGGGTGACCATGGTGTGTCCCACCGTGCCAGATGCCTTCAGCATCTCAGCAACTATTTCCGAAGGCCCAGCCGCCTTACCCGTCTTCATATCCTTGATTGCCTTACTTATCATACTCCCCTCGACTAACACTGCTGGTACCTCTATTGGGTCGATATGGGGGAGACTGTCTTTCTCCCATTTATTCTCCTCATTTAGTAGCCTTTCATAGTGACACTTCCAAGCTACCTTCTTATCAGCGTCGGTGATGGCAAGTGTGCCATTGTCGTTTAGTACACACTTCTCCCCGACAATATCACGGTTTTCCTTGACGCATTGCCTAGCAATCCTGAACACCTCACGTTTTTGGTCATCGCGTTGTAGAACATGCTTGAACTTTCTTTCCTCAGCTTCCCTTCTTGCTAAGTACACTTGTCTCCTAGCTTCCCTCCTGGCCACTTGATAGTCTTCTCTACTTCCCCCATCACGCCATACTTTCCAAGCCTGCTTTTTGGCCTTAATTGACCCCTCCACCTAAGTACACTTGTCTCCTAGCTTCCCTCCTGGCCACTTGATAGTCTTCTCTACTTCCCCCATCACGCCATACTTTCCAAGCCTGCTTTTTGGCCTTAATTGACCCCTCCACCTTACTGTTCCACCACCATGTTACTCTCCTCCTGCCTACAGGCCTGCTCCAGCCACAGACTTCGTCTGTCGCCAACAGCAGGTTTGCTTTCAGAAATTCCCACTCTCCCTCTATATTGTCCGACTCTAAAAGTTCTTCCTTACTGTCGAAAGCATCAAGTAATATGCTTTGAAATTTATTCCTGGCTGTGGGGTCCTTTAGCTTCCATATTTTTCTCCTGAGGATAGTCCTCTTCTGTTGTCGAGTACGTCTCGTCCTGACTATGAGGTCGCTAATTATCAGTCTATGTTGGGAGGTGCATTCTTCATGGGGGAGGGATTTAGTGTTTACAACAGACACTCTGTCACGTCTTCTGGTAAGGATATAATCTACCTGGCTTGTGTGTTCCCCGGATCTATAGGTGATCAGGTGATTGTCACGTTTTTTGAAGTTAGTGTTACAGATAGTTAGGTTATTTGCATCACAGAATTCCAGGATTCTGGAGCCTTCCTCATTTCTAGTACCAAACCCATAGCCTCCATGGATTTCGTTGTAGCCGTCACAATGTTGTCCAACGTGACCATTTAGGTCGCCTGCAATAATTATATAGTCACTGTCGGATATTTGGGAGGTAGTTAGCATCAGTGTCTCATAGAATCTGTCTTTTATAGTGCCGGGCAGTCCAGATTGGGGTGCGTACGCAGATATTACTGTCACCATAGTTCTATTGAGGACAAGTCGTATTTTAATTATTCTGTCGTTCACTCTATTTACGTCTATTATCTTATCTGCCCACTTTTCTGCTACCATGATTCCTACTCCACCCAGCCCATCGTCGTTTCCCACCCAGAAAAGCTTATAACATCGTTTTTTACCCTCAATGAATCTAGCAGACCCACCCCTCCACCTGGTCTCTTGAATACAACAAACATCGACCTCCTTACGTTCAAGCATTTCTACAACCTCGTTAGCGCGACCCTTTAGGGTGCCTACATTTATGTTACCAACTCTGAAGTTTTGGATTGCGTTTGGGGGTTGGGGGCGGTGGGGGCGGGGGGCGATGGGGTTATGTTAGCCGTCTGCGGTCGAAACAATGAAGAGTGCTCGCATTCTCGTCCACGAGGTGAATTTGTCTTTATCTTTATCTTTGGCATTGTCGCTGAGCGTCCAGATTTTTCTCTCTCTCTTCCACTCTCCAGGATTCCGCAGTCCATCCATCCATCATATATCGAAAGGCAACCAGGCAAGCGATAGTATAGGCCTCTGGCTTATGATTGGTCCGCGTAATAATAATACTGGTGATGCGTGGGGGCTCTGGCTTATGATTGGTCCACGTAATAGCAATGGTGGTGCGTGGGGGCGGGAGGGGTGTTGGGTAGCTAGATAGAAGGTAATGATTGAATGGGGTCCTTGCATTTAACAAGCGATTAACAAAAATACAATATTTGTTCTGTTCAATACGACCAAAAACTTTCGTATCTAACAATTAATGAATACAAAAAATGTAGATTGTTTTAGCGATAGATTGGCTATTTGGACTTGATACGAAATATGGAGTGTGGAGGTAGAGATGAAGAAGAATATGTACATTACGTTACATGAATATCGTGGTTTAGACAGCAAAGCAATGAAATTTGGCGAAGTGAATTTCTATCATATATATATATAGAGAGAGAGAGGGTTGGGGGGTGGCCGTATGATGTGTGTGTGAGTATTGGGCGGTTGACCGCCATGCCCTCGCGAAGTAGGGGGGTGGGGGTCGAGGAAGCGGGAGTTTAGAGTTTCGAAAGAAGGAAGAAGGAAAGGATTTTGTTTTTTGTTTTGAAAATACGCTAGAATTAGGAATTGAGGTTTGAAAATACGCTAGGAATTAAGGTTTGAAAATACGCTAGATTAAGATTTAAGGAATTTATAAGAAGAAGAGATAGAAGGTAATGATTGAATGGGGTCCTTGCATTTAACAAGCGATTAACAAAAATACAAAATTTGTTCTGTTCAATACGACCAAAAACTTTCGTATCTAACAATTAATGAATACAAAAAATGTATATATGCATATATATATAACAAAGGAAATGTGGTAAGGAACCAGGTGGACCATAACGCACCAAAGTACTCAATACTTAGGGTAGTAGATTTGTTCCTATATATATATATATATGCATATATATATATGTATATATATATATATATATATGTAATTTTTTAATACATTTTATGACATTATGTATTCTGTCTTTTTCCACATAGCGCTGGCCTCGGGACCCCCCTGCTGGTCCTTTAACCTTGTTCCGGTGACGCAGCTTGATGGAGCATGCAACTATTGATATACTCTTGTTTATAGGCTCTGATGATTCCGGCCATGGGGTATGGATGAAACACTGTTAGCTAATAAAACAATGTATTTCTAAGCACTCTTTGGTTATTCCTATAACTATATATATATATATATGCATATATATATATGTAAGTATGCATGTATACGTACATACATATATGTATACAGACGTACAGTAGCATGCACATATATATATATATATACATATATACATACATATGCATACAGGTACACATACATATATGCACGTATCAGTTTAGCGGCGCTAACGTCGCTTTGTTCGTTTGTAAACAAACTGAACAGCCTGAATTTATGCCATACGGTGTTAAGGCAACCACGTCACCTTTTTGTTCAACACTGACACAGGAACGATGTACTAGTTTCAAGCTTGTTAGCTATCATCAGCACCGTTTACCCATCTGCCAGATAGTTGAACGTTCGAAAGTATATACTTTCCTTATGAAAATTAACGGCTGAGCAGCCTAATTTGTATATTGAGTGAGTTAAATCGGTCAGGCATACCGAAAACGATAAATTGAAACAAAATGAAAACGAAATTTCATTTCTCACTCTTAGTATGGCACTTACTTAAATGTAAGTATGCATGTATACGTACATACATATATGTATACAGACGTACAGTAGCATGCACATATATATATATATATACATATATACATACATATGCATACAGGTACACATACATATATGCTAACAAGCTTGAAACTAGTACATCGTTCCTGTGTCAGTGTTGAACAAAAAGGTGACGTGGTTGCCTTAACACCGTATGGCATAAATTCAGGCTGTTTAGTTTGTTTACAAACGAACAAAGCGACGTTAGCGCCGCTAAACTGATACGTGCATATATGTATGTGTACCTGTATGCATATGTATGTATATATGTATATATATATATATATATATATGTGCATGCTACTGTACGTCTGTATACATATATGTATGTACGTATACATGCATACTTACATTTAAGTAAGTGCCATACTAAGAGTGAGAAATGAAATTTTGTTTTCATTTTGTTTCAACATATATATATATATATATATATATGCATATATATGAGTACTGTAGCTAGAGTCAGAACGGCTTGGAAAAAGTTCAGAGAGCTTATACCACTATTGGACACTAAAGGTTTCTCTCTAAAAATGAAAGGCAGGCTGTATGATGCCTGCATACGAACAGCGATGTTACATGGCAGTGAGACCTGGGCCTTGTGTGCCTTACGTCTGCTTTTCCCTGCTTGCAAGGGTGGGACAGATCTTATTCAGCACAGCATCTCTCCACTTGTCACGGTCCTTCGTCATCTCCACCATGATCTTCAGCGATCTGAGGTCTGTTCTCACCACCCCTGCCCATGTTTGTCGTGGTCTACCTCTACCACGTCTTCTTTCAACTGGCATTTCCTGGCACTTCTTCACCCATCGGTCATCCTCAATCCGCATCACATGTCCATATCACCGCAGTCTCCTCTCTCGCACACTACATTCTATCCCTCTCAGACACAGTTTCTCTCACAACACATTCATGCCTCATTTCTCTCCAGCCGTCGCATTTCCTCTGCAGTTGCTGTCCATGTCTCACTACCCAGCCCACACTAAAGTGGATGTGTAGGCGCCACGGAAAAAAAGCACCCAGCACTCGCTGTAAATGAGGTTGGTGTTAGGAAGAGCATCCAGCTGTAGAAATCAAGCCAGAATCAGTTCCCGTATGAGCAAGACAAGGTCAGCCGACCGGACACTGCCCACAACAGGACAACCCTTCTAACCCATGCTAGTGTGGAAGAACGGACGTAAAACGGTGATGATGATGCATATATATATATATGCATGTATATATATACATATATCATTATCATCACCGTTTTACGTCCGTTCTTCCACACTAGCATGGGTTAGAAGGGTTGTCCTGTTGTGGGCAATGTCTGGTCAGTTGACCTTGTCTTGCTCATATGAGAACTGATTCTGGCTTGATTTCTACAGCTGGATGCCCTTCCTAACACCAACCCCATTTACAGTGAGTGCTGGGTACTTTTTTTGCCATGGTACCTCCACGACCACTTTGCAGTGGAATGATAGGGACCCCAGTCCCTATCATCTCATTTCTACAACTGAGTAAACTGGAACAATGTGAAATAAAGTGTCTGAGAATTGAACTCACAACCTTTCAATTGTAAGCCCAATGCTCTAACCACTAAGCCATGCACCTTCATAATATATATATATGCATATATATGTGTGTGTGCATATATATAAATATATATTTACATATATGTATATATGCAGATATATATATATATGTGTGTATATATATATATATAATTCTGCCTTTGTCAAGGCAGAGTTCTAGGAGAAGGAAAACTCTGATATAACACCTGCAACTCTGATGGTATCCAATGATGTTGAATTGTTCTTCCTTTTGGTAAATATCATCTTGGTTAAGAGAGTGGGACTGGCTTTGTGCAGTGCCTTTGCTCACTGTAAAAGCTTCACGGCACAGGCATTGCTTTATATCTGGAGAGCTCTCTGCACTTGTCATCACATGTTACCATGGGCCCAGCACTATGTGACAATAATTGTCACAGGTGTAGTCTTTGTACCAGAGTTTTCAAGTCGCTGGCTGGATTAAAAAGTCACACTCGTTCAGCACATCGGTAGGGGTTCTCCTACATGGATATAAAGTAGTGGGCGTACTCGAAAACGAGTTGGCAGCCACCATATTTATATATATATATATGTATATATGCATATATATATGTGTGTGTGTGTTTATATATATATATATATATATATATAATTTACATATATGTATATATGCAGATATATATATGTGTGTGTGTATGTATATATATATATATATATACACACATATATATATACAGTAATGTGTGATTCTTCTAGGAATACTAATCAGCAATTGGTAATATGACAATGGAAAGAGAGAAGGTGAAGTTTTCTCAATTCACGATATCTTCCAATAAATACTCTTATCAAATGAACAACTGATAGTTTCAACACCTGATATAAAACATTAACATACTTAATCAAGAGAAATACATATCTTAAATGAATTTGAAGATAGTAGTGAATTTGTTATTTCTTGAGAAAATATAAATATCAAATGTAATTTATACACAGGTGTCAAGAGGTACAGAAACGGGGGGTAGTGGAAGAAAAAAGAACATACTTAGGTGGTGTTTTCTTGAAAAATGTATCTTAACCTGTTTGATACCAAACTACCTGAAACTGTCCCTTTGTTTTATGATTCAAATATGTTTCTTTTAACACTTTAGTTACCAATCAGCTCTGATTCTATGAAATAAAGTCACCCATTTTAACCCTTTAGCATTTACATTACTCTATATATACTATTGTATTTTTGCAGTGAAGGCTTTATCTCACAAAATATTGAATCTATAAGATTTTGATATTATTTATTTTGAGAGCAATACCTTAACATAAGTATGAGCAGCAGGTTATGGCTGACTTGAACAGAACGTGGTTAGAAAATTCTGGACAGATACAGCTCGTTTAAATGCTAAAGGGTTAAAGGTTTCCAATTTAAACTAAAATCTTCCAACATAATTAGAACCTCACATTAAGCCACATCATCACCGTTTTACGTCTGTTCTTCCACGCTAGCATGGGTTAGACGGGTTTTCCTGTTGTGGGCATGGCCCGGTCAGCTGACCTTGTCTTGCTCATACAGGAACTGATTCTGGCTTGATTTCTACAGCTGGATGCCCTTCCTAACACCAACCTCATTTACAGTGAGTGCTGGGTGCTTTTTTTCCGTGGCGCCTACACGTCCACTTTAGTGTGGGCTGGGTGCTTTTTTGCCGTGGCACTTACACAACCACTATGCAGTGGAACGATAAGGATCCCAGTCCTCTCATCTCATTTCTACAGCTGAGTAAACTGGAGCAATGTGAAATAAAGTGTCTTGCTCAAGGAAACAACACATCATCCAGTCCAAGAATTGAACTCACCTTTTGATTGCAAGTCCAATGCTCTAACCACTAAGCCTTCATCTTAGTAATAAAATAATTAATAATTTTAGTAAATCCCTCGAAATTCTTCATTAATTAATTAAAATAGAGCATATCTCATTAAAAATCATCATCATCATCATCACCGTTTTACGTCTGTTCTTCCACGCTAGCATGGGTTAGACGGGTTGTCCTGTTGTGGGCAGTGTCTGGTCGGCTGACCATGCCTTGCTCATACAGGAACTGATTTGGCTTGATTTCTACAGCTGGATGCCCTTCCTAACACCAACCTCATTTACAGTGAGTGCTGGGTGCTTTTTTGTGGCGCCTACACGTCCACTTTACAGTGTGGGCTGGGTGCTTTTTTGCCGTGGCACCTCCACGATCACCTTGCAGAGGGAGTGTGTGGGGGCATATTGTCTATATGCTTCAGCTTGTACCCATGGGAGGTCGGGTACTCTGTATTACTGCGTGACACCAGAGGTCATGGTCGTGTGTCATCGCCTTGGAGAGGGGTAATTGGGTAAAGTCGGCTTTTATCACCTCAACCCAGGTCATCTTGGGTCTCCCCACTCCACGGTTTCCATCGACTTCTAGTGCTCTGCACCTTTTTATGCAGCTGTCATCCTTCATACGCATCATATGTCCATACCAACGCAACCGCCTCTCCTGCACACAGCATTTGATTCCTCTTATGCTCAGTCTCTCTCTCAATTCATTTATGCTTTGTCGGTCGCGTATATTACTATTACACACAAAAGGGTTAAAGTATCTAAATTTATCTAAAAACCTTCCATCATAATTTTATATAAGAAACTTTGTTAAGTTACACTCTGAACACCAGCTTGATAATGAGAAAGTTATATTACTAAATCAATCCAAATTCTTGATAATTTTCAAAATTATTTAGACATTCTCTAATAGAGTTTCTCATCAGAAATACAGTAATGAAAGGGTTACTCTGTTTGTGTGGGAGGAGGTGTTAGATATTTGAATTTTACTCTTAATTGGGGTTTATAGCAGGGCCACATGGTGAAGAAGTTCACCCCACAGTTACAATGTTCCAGATTGGGTCCCATTGTGTGGCATCTTAGATCACAGGTTGACTCAAAGTTTATGAATACAATTTAGTAGATGGAAACTGGTTGGAAGCCCATCAGAAGGGCTGTACATGAAATTGAAAGAGTCAGTTTTGTCACATGTCATATCATGCTGATTCTCTTTGATAATTATGTTGAGGGTACATGTCTGAGGAATACTTAACCACTAACATGTTAATTTAATCTTTGAGCTATTCCATTGACTCATCATCGATACCGATTGAGGCTCAATTATCTTTTTACGGAGATCTCTTGTGTTTTGCTGTACTGCACAAGACTCACCTTCCTAGGTGCACAACATGTAGAAGGCACTAGTCTGCACCAATCTTCTGCTCTTTACCCCTCCCCAGTCTTAATAACCCCCCTTATATACCCTCATCAGCTAAATAACCAATGCACCTCACCTATGTCAAACTTGTGTATTTGTCCCTTTCCCCCAACTCACTCTTCAACCCTGAAACATCTCTCCTGCAAAACCATGCATTAAAAAATAAAATCCTTGCAAAGTCCACTCCATATGGTGATCTGGTGACACAACAAAATACCCAGTACACCCTGTAAAGTGGTCATGCCAGTGACATAACAAAAAAAGCACCCAGTCGACACTGCAACATGGTTGGTGTTAGGAAAGGCACTCAACTGTAGAAAACAAGCCAGACTACAGATTTATATGAGCAAAACATGGTCACCTTACCTGAATTATCTCATAACGTGACAACCTGTCTAATTGATGCAAGTGTGGAAAAATGGACATATGATGATGATGATAATTGTGGATATTAATAGTATTGTTTAGCCACAGGTCAATTATGGTCTAGCAGACTTATGATCGAAAGCGTTCCAACTGTGACCATCCTATATTTTTCAGGAAGAAATTAGAACTATTATCCAGTGTTTCATTCCTTTTTTAAATGTCTGGGTGTAATTTGAGATAAATTTGGCTGCTATTTCTAGCAGGCTGAGTGACCATGAAGAAGCCACCTTGTCAAAACAGGTATACACATATAATTGTTTCTACTTTAGGCACAAGGCCAGCAATTACCCAGTGCATTACTGGTACTTTATTTTATCGACCCCGTAAGGATGAAAGGCAAAGTCAACCTTGGCGGGATTTGAACTCAGATCGTAAAGGGATGTAACTATGCTGGAAAGCATGGCGTCCAACCCTCTACCGATACTGCCAATCCACAATGCCTGCCAAAGTAGCTTAACCATTTTATTTCAAATCTGTATAGTACATAGAATAATGTACAAATGTAAGGAAAGTGAGTCATGATATACACAGACACACAGACACATGCATGTGTGTATGGAGGGGGAATACCAGGTGTAGTGGTGGCGAATTTCAGGAAGCATGGAAGTTTTGAAGGATGCACTATCCTGACAGCTAACAACTGAGGCAGGGAGTTTGTTCCATGCCTCAACAACTCTGGGCATGAAAAAATGTTCCCGAAAGCCATAGTTTTATATTTCCAAAATAATTCGATACAAAAATGTTTACATAAGTTACAAACACCAGCTTAATAATGAAATAATAATTTTAGTAACTTCTTCCAAATGTTCCATTAATTAATGTATTTAATTAGAGCTATAGATGCCTAATGGTTAATAACTAAGCTGTACAAAAGATTCTTCTGTACATTGTAGCAGTGGGAAACACTAAGAATTTTTTTTAAAAACAACAGAGTTAAGCCTTCAATCTTATGGTCAGATCCACAAGTGATTGCTGACTCAGTGGTCCTTTGATTAGCAATCTCTCAAACCATAAATAATGTTGTTTCTGTTGGTAGTGACAATGATGATGATGATGTTGACATATATCCCAATAGTATCACAAAGATTTGGTCAACTTTGACATATCATCATCATAATTTTTACATTTCCATTTTCATACCGCCATTGGTTGGATGGTTATTTTGAGACAAAGTTTTACAGCTGAAGGATGACCTTCATGACACGAACCCTTTTAGTTACCTCTTACTACATGCAAGGATATGGTGTATCTATTCTAAAAACTGGGATACATATTGAAAAAAATATATTTTCAAATAAATTTATATAAGCCTTCTTAGCTATATGACGAGTGAGCTTTTTACTGTATAACTCTTTAAAAGGAGGAGATATAATAATAATAACATTTTTGTGTACAGTGCTCAGGTGCACTACAACTCATCAAAGGTGCATGTATAGTACATAGAATAATGTATAAATGTCTGGATTCATGATATACACACAGACATGCATGTGTGCATGAGTATGAAGGGGGAATATCAAGTGTAGTGTTGGTGAATTTGGGGAAACATGGAAGTTTTGAAGAAGTAACACATTTTACAATGATTAAGAGAAATAGGACCAAGCTGTAATACTGAATAACTGAAGACTTTCTCAAAATAATCATAATTTAACTTATTCACTGTCAATATTTTCGAGAACATACATGGAGAGATCTTCTAAAGAGCAACATCTACAGGAAAGCAGCTTCAGAAGTTATTAAAGAAAAACAAGAAGCCTATGAGAGAAGCACCAGTCACCATAATTTAAACTTTCCAAAGGATTAAAAAACAAACAAAACATAAAATACCCCCAAAGAAGGTATTTCTACCATAAAATAAACAGCTAAAATTTAATCTCTAATGGGAAAATTCAGAAAATATTATGCAAAATAATAGGAAAAAATATGTGTAAAAGTAATCTTAGTAATAATCTATTGACTCAAAATGGATTTCTCTGAAGACTTAATCATGAAATTAATATAAATAGAAAAATCTTTAAAAATATATATTTTGTTGTGAAAATTTTGAAAGTTGTAAATTCTAACTATGACCATTATTACCTAGCAGCCATCGACTGGCAAGAAAGTTTGTGAGAATCTATAAAGTGTGGAGGTAGAAATAACATAGAGAGTAGAAGTTGAAGCAGTATATATGAGGAATACAAATAATTACTGATTCAAGTTTAGTAAACCTACACAGGTTGAGAAGTCAGTTGGGAAATAAAGTGATATCGCTCATGTTGTATACACTAATAGCATCAATTCTTTCCATTGGGAAGAATTTGCTGATAGAGAACTAAAATGTGCCATGATTGGTGGACCTCTAGAGGTATAAGTAGTTTTGCTTCTCTATTCTCTATCCTCAGAGAAAACTCAAAGAATTTGTCTTGATGTAATCGAGGATGGAATGAAAATTTAATAACACATCTAAATATGCCATTTGCTTTTAAGGGAATAAATATATGCATGTCAGGTGTGGTAGAACTATACACATAGCGCCAATTTTGTCACTTACCAAAGTAACCTAGGTAGTTCAATGTAAGAATTAAAATAAACATATATAAAAATAAAAGAGAAAAATTAGAGTCTTCTTCCCAAAAAGTATTCCAATATGTGTTTGTTTTAGGAACGGAACCATCACATGTTCAATTCCCTCATTGTATGTTAAAATTGTGGATATATTTTGAATTTCTTTAAGATGAAAGGCAATGAGAAAATAATGGGTGTAGAATTATAAATTGTTTCTTCTTTCTAGGAGGTTTTAGAAAAACAATTGCTTCAACCAGAATCTAGATATTTTACTTTTGTAATGGCAGAAGTGATATCACATAAACTGTGGAGTCCATGGCACTAAGTGTTACTACTGTTGATTTAACTGTAACAACAGTGTTTTATAATGAAGATACCATATGTTATATATTCTCTTACATTTCAGCTGTTGATTATTGTTTGATAATAGATTTGAGTGAGAGTGAATAAAACAGAAAAGTATCTGACAGATTATTGTAAAGATAAAAAATGATATACAACATCATTAAAAGACAAAAAAAATCTCATTCTGACAAAGAACTATCTTATATTATATATTTTGTCTCAAAACTATAACTTAAGACATGAAATCAGCAATTTCAGAAGGTAAAGAAGGGCAGATCCGACTGTCTAAGAAAGTAGAGGAAAGGACTATAAATATCATAAATGAGAGGAAAAGGGGCGAAAAGCAAGGATCATTAGGCCACGGAAGAAAGGGAGGGGGTAGAGAGGAGAGTGATGGGTTCTATGCAGACAATGGCCAACGACACCCACTGCAACAACCACTCCACCTTGCAGGGCTCCTTCCTCAGATGGGCTGCTGAAATCCTGATTTTATGGAGGAGCTCAGCTCTACGGGGTCCAAGGACGCCTGAGGTCCCAATAATCATATGAAAAATAAGGATACAAGCTATACTATACGGGTAGATACGTAGTACACTCATTTTACATAGAATGATATAGAGTACCATATATTTTAAATTTAGTTTTTGTTTTTAGGCCCAGGATATAAGTGACATACTAGTGTTTTATTTTAAAATACTACATATCTTAGATTTCTGTTAAATATGACAAGAGGGGTTTAACGAGAAGTTTACTATAGTGACATGAAATAAAATAATTGTTTGGCACAAGGCCAGCAATTACCCAGTGAATTACTGGTACTTTATTTTATCGACCCCTTAAGGATGAAAGGCTAAGGTAACCTTGGCGGGTTTTGAACTCAGAATGGCAAGGGCTGCAACTATGAGTCAAAGCATGGCATCCGACCCTCTACCGATACTGCTAAGATAATACACAAAGATTGTCATATGATGATATAGTAGAACTAATTAACGATGATATATATATATATATATATATCATCATTTCATTTACGGCCGCTTTTTCCCTGCTTGCAAGGGTGGGACGGGAACTGATTTTGGCTTGATTTCTACAGCTGGATGCCCTTCCTAACACCAACCTCATTTACAGTGAGTGCTGGGTGCTTTTTTGCCATGGCACCTCCATGACCACTTTGCAGTGGAATGATATGGATCCCAGTTCAGTTCCTATCATCTCATTTCTACAGCTGAGTAAACTGGAGCAATGTGAAATAAAATCTCTTGCTCAAGGAAACAACACATCACCCGGTCTGAGAATTGAACTCACAACCTTTCGTTTGCAAGGCCAACGCTCTAACCACTAAGCCATGTGCCTATATATATATATATATATATATATATATATATATATATATATATATATATATATATATATATATATATATATATATATATATATATATATATATATATATATATATATATATATATATATATATATATATATATATATATATAACGAAGGAAATGTGGTAAGGAACCAGGTGGACCATGACGCACCAAAGTACTCAATACTTGAGGTAGTAGAGTGGGTAATAGGAACCAGTAAGACCCCGACAGCTGAGCTCAAGCCGTTTCGACGGCTAATTCTGGACTGAGTTTCGACGGCTAATACTTGAGTCCAGAATTAGCCGTCGAAACGGCTTGAGCTCAGCTGTCGGGGTCTTACTGGTTCTTATATATATATATATATATATGTGCCTCCATATATATATATATATATATATATATATATATATATATATATATATATATATATACACACACACATATCCATGCTAGCGAGGAAGAACGGACGTAAAATGGTGTTGATGATGATGATGATGATGATATATATTGGTGGTTAGAGCATTGGGCTTGCAATCGAAAGGTTGTGAGTTCAATTCTCAGACCGGGTGATGTGTTGTTTCCTTGAGCAAGACACTTTATTTCACATTGTTCCAGTTTACTCAGCTGTAGAAATGAGATGATAGGGACTGGGGTCCCTATCATTCCACTGCAAAGTGGTTGTGGAGGTACCACGGCAAAAAAGCACCCAGCACTCACTGTAAATGAGGTTGGTGCTAGGAAGGGCATCCAGCTGTAGAAATCAAGCCAGAATCAGTTCCCGTATGAGCAAGATAAGGTCAGCCGACTGGACACTGCCCACAACAGGACAACCCGTCTAACTCATGCTAGCGTGGAAGAACGGACGTAAAAATGGTGATGATGATGATGATATCCAAGTTCGGGTTAGCTGTCGAAATGGCCGGAGCTCAGCTGTTGGGGTCCTGACTCTTTTCATATTACCCACTCTACTACCCCAAGTATTGAGTACTCCGATGCGTTATGGTCCACCTGGTATCTTACCACACCATCTTTGTTTATATATATATATATATACACATACATATATAATTCATTTTATTATTGAAATGACTTCTACAGGACCAGAACTGTTTCATTCATAAGAAATCATTGAACTTTCCTGATGATTTCTTATAAATGAAACAGTTCTACAGCTATAGAAGTCATTTCTATAATAAAATGAATAGACCTATACTCTACTAATGTATTGAGTACCTTTATTAAAAGTGGTCATCTCCCAATTTATATTGGGATCCTACATACACACATATATCCATATGTAGTTGATGGATGAGAGAAATGAGTCCTTGTCTGATGACCCTGTGATAAACAGGTGAAACTCCAGAGTATCAAGACTCACTACTTCGCCTTAATAAAATAAAAAAAATAAAAAATATATATCATCATCATTGTTTAACATCCATCATCCATGCTATATATATAATTTAGAGGGGCTTAGCAACGTCACTTTCTCATTAAAGTGGTGTTTGGAACATAACTTAACAAAGGTTCCTATGCAAAATTATGTTGGAAGATTTTTAGATAAATATCAACACTTTAAAAGAGTTTTGTATCATAATACCAGGTGTGGTTTCAGGTGGTTTGGTTTCAAAAGGGTTAATGTTATAGAAACTTCAGCACATACTCTTGGGTCTCAAATAATTGTCCCCTTCTGCTTATTAATTTTTCAGATTTTTCCAACCCACCTTTATTCCACCCCATCTTCTGCTTACTAAATTCTGCTAATCTATCTCTGGCGAAATATTATTTTAAGTGTTAGTATTCTTGTGATAATAAATTTTCTTTATACATTAAAAAATATTATACACGACAAAAAGATCATTACTAGAAATCTCATACGTTATAAAATAAATAGGATGGGTTGGGGTTTCAATATGTAAACTAAACAACTAATTCCGGTTTTTAAAAAAATCAAGGGAGACAACCTAGAAAAATTATCGGTCCCCCCACCACTTATTCCAATGCCACCCCTTATTATTTTAGACCAGAGAGTACTCTATATATCCTTACAGTTTGGGAAAAGATAATTTTTTTAAAAACTTTATTTATAGAAGCTACCAAGAAAGTTTTTACATTAATGTGTTTTATTTATAACATAAAACTACTGGAAGACATAACGCCAGGGTTCTATGTGATTATGTAGGAATATGTTTTATTTCTGTTTGTATATAAATAATAAATTGTAGATGTATTTATCTGAAGTAATTTCTTTACATGTAATAGCAAAACATTGAATTGGTCATATAAGTACTTTAAAGAGTTATCTGATAAATGTCAAGAACCTGACTATGACAGAGAAACACTGTAGAGAATTATTGTTAGCCAGAAGTAGACAAAGAGAGACAAAAAGTTATCTGAAGAGTGAAAAAGAGAGCACTGAGGTCTTATACATTATTCAGCTGTCATGCTTAGCATTTTAATGTGAGTTGATACATTCATAAAAATATTTTTTCAGATCCTACATGGTTCTCTTATCAAAGTCAGGTTTTTATTCAATTCATTATTAGTTTATCTCCTGTGTACATCGACCAGTTATTTTGATTTCCTTTGTGCCCCACTATAGTTTCATTAACCCCCCTCCTTCACTACAATGTATCTAAACAATTTAGAGTTGGCATTACTACACATACCAATGGTGGTTTATTACATCAACCTACAATGTCAGTATGTAATTCTATAACCTTTTCTTCTCATCTCTTTCAAATTACTCGTTTTTAGAAATGGTATCCACCCAGTCTCTTCTGACTGTCCTATCATTTAAAAAATATTCTCCTTAGTCTGTGCACAACTTTTACCATTTATTTCCTTTCTATCATCTCCATGTCTAGCATATTACTCCTTGCCTTCTTAGCATACTTTCTTCCCAGTGTAGCTTCTCTCATGGCAGTACAATACCATGTGTATAACTTTTACCATTTATTTCCTTTCTATCATCTCCATGTCTAGCATATAGTTATTCATTACTTCTTACTCCATCATGTTTTCTAGTCAAGGGGATGAGGCCATGCTGGGGAACCACCACTCTCTTCACAGTGTAGCTTCTCTCATGGCAGTACAATACCATTTTTATGCAGCCATTTGAATGTGTAGTTGATCAAGTAAATGTGGTAGGTTGCCAATATTTTCTATATGAGGCAGAATTAGTAGAGAGTGTCAGATAAAATGCCATTGCAGTATTTGGTCTGGATCTTTTATTCTGTATCCAAATCATGCCAAGATCAACTTTGCCTTTCATTTTTCTTGTGTCAATAAAATAAAGTACCAGTGAAGTACTGGGGTTGATTTAATCAACTTTACCTTTCCCCCAAATTTGCTGACCTTGTGCCTCAGTAAAAAATCAATATTTTCTTATGTTTGCATAGATTTTGAACTTATACCACAATCTACTGTCATTGGAATGGAACTTTATCTTCAAAAAGATGGAAGGCCAAGCTGACATTGACAGGATTTTGAACTTGGGCACAGAGAACCAAAACTAATACCACAAAACATCTAATCTAATGCTCTAATTACTAATTTGTCACCTTTTAGTTACTCTAATTATTAATCTGAGCCTTGAACCGAAACTTATAAAGTTGGGTTGAACTCCCAAGAAAAGTTTAATTAATAATTAGTCTTTAAAATATAATTCATTATTATGGAGGTACATGGCTTAGTGATTAGAGCATTGGCCTTGCAATCAAAAGGTTGTGAGTTCAATTCTCAGACCGGGTGATGTGTTGTTTCCTTGAGCAAGACACTTTATTTCACATTGCTCCAGTTTACTCAGCTGTAGAAATGAGATGATAGGGACTGGGGTCCCTATCATTCCACTGCAAAGTGGTCGTGGAGCACCCAGCCCACACTGTAAAGTGGACGTGTAGGCACCACGGAAAAGAAGCACCCAGCACTCACTGTAGAAATCAAGCCAGAATCAGTTTCCATCCCACCCTTGCAAGAAGGAAAAAGCGGACGTAAAATGATGATGATGATGATGATGAACATGGGCAGTGGATTGGCTGAATCGGTAGAGTTCAAATCATGCTAAGATTAGCTTTGCCTTTCATCCTTACAGGGTCAATAAAATAAAGTACCAGTAATGTACTGGGGTAGATTTTAATCAACTTTCTCCTCCCCAAAAATTGTTGACCTTGTGTCTAAATCAGAAACCATTATTGTAAAACATATAATCAAACTGTGGTTCTGTGACCAGTCTCAGATCAAGACAACCCATCCATGCCATGCCAACATAAATATGGAGTGAAATGGGGTGATGATAATGGTTGAGGACTGAAAAAAAGAATTAAAAAGTAAAAAAATCTTGATTTTAGTGAAGTATCAATTAACATCAATTGATAATCTTTATTAATAAAACCAACTTAGTATGGCGGTGGATTGGCAGAATCGGTAGAGCATTGGACAACATGCTTTGTGGTATTTAGCTATGGTCCTTTATGTTTTGAGTTCAAATCTTGTCATGATTATCTTTTGCCTTACGGGGTCAATCAAATAAAGTACCAGTAACACACTGGGGTTGATTTAATTAACTTTCCCCTCCCCCCAAATTATTGGCTTGTGCCTAAATTAGAAACCATTATTAAAACCAGCTTAGAAGAACTGAAATTTGATAATTATACAGCAGGCTTTACAAATTAGTAGCAATCACAAGTAGACAAAAAATTGTTCTTCAGAAGAAAATGATTTGGAAAAAAACCTCAAAAATCTTGTCTGATACAGCTTCTAGTTGTACAACAACATCACAACTGTCCCTAGTTGTACAACAACATCACAACTGTCCCTAGTTGTACAACAACATCACAACTGTCCCTAGTTGTACAACAACATCACAACTGTCTCTAGTTGTACAACAACATCACAACTGTCCCTAGTTGTACAACAACATCACAACTGTCCCTAATTTGTACATCACAACTGTCTCTAGTTGTACAACATCACAACTGTCTCTAGTTGTACAACAACATCACAACTGTCCCTAGTTGTACAACAAAATCACAACTGTCTCTAGTTGTACAACATCACAACTGTCTCTAGTTGTACAACATCACAACTGTCTCTAGTTGTACAACATCACAACTGTCTCTAGTTGTACAACAACATCACAACTGTCCCTAGTTGTACATCACAACTGTCTCTAGTTGTACAACATCACAACTGTCTCTAGTTGTACAACATCACAACTGTCCCTAGTTGTACAACAACATCACAACTGTCTCTAGTTGTACAACATCACAACTGTCTCTAGTTGTACAACAACATCACAACTGTCCCTAGTTGTACAACATCACAACTGTCCCTAGTTGTACAACAACATCACAACTGTCCCTAGTTGTACAACAACATCACAACTGTCTCTAGTTGTACAACATCACAACTGTCTCTAATTGTACAACAACATCACAACTGTCTCTAGTTGTACAACAACATCACTGTGTGTGTGTGTGTGTGTGTGTGCGTGCGTGCGTGCATGTGTGTGGAGAGAAATGAGAATGCTATCATAGCCCGAATGTTTGTAACAGGGTAGACTCCATTAAAGGTGCTCAAGAGAAGGACTTAGTGATGACTGATGAAATCTTCCACTCAAGGTCTTCTGCAACACATGCAACATATTAAAATCCATTGTTGAGGTTAAATACAAAGCTCAACTAAAGACATTATAGAAATATGATATTCAGTAGATTTGATTGACTCAGATGATTTTAGGAATAGTCGGCAATTTTATAGTTGGATATTATTTAACTTGTTTGGTATCAAACTACCTGAAAACATCTCTTCTTAATCACATAGCCGTACCTGGATCTTTATATTAAGACATTGACACTAATCCCACATAGCCAATCTTAAAAATATAGATGATAATTAAGTGAATGAAAGTACAATGAGTGAAGCCGCATCTTGTGCAGTTTTGAATAACACAATTGTAAAATACATTAAAAAAATATTTAATGTAATATGTTCTTCAAGAAACTATACCACCATTGGTAAGGGAGGAAACTCTAAACTCTTACTAGTAAATGGTAAGAAGTGGTAAGAAAATCTTGGGAGAGCTGTACAGCAGATCTTCAGAGAAGAAACCCCTCAAGTAAGAATTTTGGCCCTTAACTTCTTACACTTTAAGAGGGCCAGGCCATATCCAGATCATAACTCCTGGGTGCCCTTCTGTTGACATTTAACCATTTGGATATTGGAGACTTGACATATAAAGTGTAAGGGTGGTGAACATATGTGGTTTTTCAATAAGGTGAGGGTCTGGTGAACCAACTGACCATGTGAGATGTGGACCAACTGTACATGATTATTTGCAGTTGGAAGTGATGAATATTATATAATAAATGCAGAATTAAACTGTTTTTATGAATATTTTGGTCGTTTAACCTTCACAGCAAGTGGCATAGAGTGAGTGATGCTCACAGCAAATCATCGACCATGGTTTGTTGCCCACCAATACACATCTGGAACCTTGAATCTATGTAAAAATACCAGTAATCAGTAAAGTCAGAGGAGTAGAGATGCATTTGTTAGCCTGAAACACTACATGGTTGTAATAAAAATTGAACCCCTGACAAATGTGGTTAAACTTTTAACATCCTCTAATGATTTAGCGGCGGAAAATATTCAAAAACATGTTTCTGAATTCAAAAGTTTGTAAAAATAAATTGCAGCATTAAAGTAAAGACTTTAATTTTTAATGTGCTGCAGTTATAGTGCTGTTTTGAAAGTCTGGCTAATGTGGTTTTAATGTGGTACAGGATGTTAAGAGTTAAACCCTACAATTATTCTATTTCAATTGAAACAATAAAATTCCACTGAAAGAGATATTTTTATTGGAATCATACACTTCCTCTTTCCATTACTGACCAGAAAAATAATAGAACAAGATTATTGATGAATTATGACAAGTTATCTTTTATTCTCGACTACAATATTAACTGAGAGAATCAATAGAAAAAGTTATGTTAAATTTAGGAAAACATGTTCACATTCTGAAATGGACTTTTTTTTAATTTACTATAATGAACACATTTAGCATAAACTCTAGTTAATAAAGGAGCAAGACTTTAAAAGAAACTGTTTAGACTATTATAAAAATATAATGTGAAGGGCACACATACATCTACTGACACACAAGAGGGGAGATATTTAGCAGATGTAGTTTCATGTTAATAGTGTTGCGTGATTTATAACAATATTTTATTTACATAACATGCTTCATAATGCAAAGAGGCCTTTGAGGAAGTCTGGAGTTTGTTTCTATAAACTAAATAGTGAGAAGGAGTGACAGGTTTGTGATTGAATATTTGTCACAGAAGCAGAAAAACAAAATAGTAAAAATAAAGAAAATATATAGCTGAATGAAAGAAAAATATAAAATAAAATCTACATAATATTTTTATATTATTCTTTAGAATAATATAAAGATTGTTTTGAAACTAAGTAAACAGAAAAATGAGATTAGATTGGGGGAAAGATGACAGAACTGTTAGAAAGCTGAAAATATAAGATGAACATTCAAAGATCAAACAATAAATATGTTTCCTAAAAGGTCAAAGATGTCATGAATGATTGATTCTGGAAGCAGAAATCAGATTGGGAGCTAAGTCTGATATAAAAGAGGCTGACAAAAATGGTCATTTTCATCACAAGAGAATTGCTGGTAATAAATAATAATAATAATGATAAAGAATATAAATGATTTGAAAAAATAAAGTAACAAAAAAAGTTGTTATTGGAAAAAACTTTTGATAAAATGTGAAACAAATCTATACAATTAGAGAGACAGCTTCACCCCTCTATCTCTCTCTCCAACTCTCCCTCTCCCATTTCCTCTCTCCAACTCTCTCTCTCTTTCTCTCGTTTCCTCTCTCAAACCCTCTCTTTCCTCTTCTTGCTAGAAGGATAAAAAAAATTTGTTTATCAGAATTATCAAGTGGGAGATAGGCTATTTCTAATTGGAAATTCCAAGTGAGATTACCAGCAATAATTGCTCCCTAGAGAAATTTAATATAAACACACAATCTTTTTTCTGTTGCTTTAGAGATCCTTTTGTGAAGAGCAACTCTATTAGAAGGTTGATGTATGTGTGAGTTGTGTGCATGGCTTTCATTCTTACAGTAAACTAGTCATATCGGTTTCATTTCAGTTAACTTAAATAACATTGTTAATGGCATAGACAGAAAAATATGGCAGTGTGAGAAATATATACTTACACACAGGGACAAATGTTTAAAACTGAACAGAAACTAGTTAGAATATAATGTTGTTGTTGTTGTAGTTGTTGCTGCCACTACTAATGATTGTGACTGGCAACATGGTAAACTGTAGGTTTGTGGTGAACTGAATTTACAACCAAGTTGGAATAACAACATGTTAGTACTGTAGGGAAGGATATAGCATGGAATAACGTTACTGCTGTTATTATTACTGCAGGGAAGGATATAGCATGGAATAACATTACTGCTGTTATTATTACTGCAGGGAAGGATATAGCATGCAATAACATTATGTTGTTAGTATTGTAGGGAAGGATATATCATGGAATAACATTACTGTTGTTATTATTACTGCAGGGAAGGATATAGTATGGAATAACATTACTGCTGTTATTATTACTGCAGGGAAGGATATAGCATGGAATAACATTACTGCTGTTATTATTACTGCAGGGAAGGATGTAGCATGGAATAACATTATGTTGTTAGTACTGTAGGGAAGGATATGACATACATGTCACAAACTTTAATCCCAATTCTCATTCTTATGCTTCATGTTTACGTAAGAAACTATTATTAATAAATAAATGATAAAGAAATCATTAGTATTATAGGGTGGTAGATTGGCAGAATTAGTAGAGCATCAGACAACATGCTTTGCAGCATAGTTATGGCCCTTTACATTCTGAGTTCAAATCCTGCCATGGTCACCTTTGCCTTTCATCCTAAAGTATCAGTCATGCACTGGAATCAATTTAATCAACTTTCCCTTCCCTTAAAATGTTTGGTCTTGTGCCTATAGCAGAAACAATTATTATTATTATCACATAGATTTAAAAATTTCAATGCTAAAATATACCTAATTTTACAGATACACATAGATTAGATGGAAGGAAGATCTTACTTAGAGATAAGTCTTCTCCCACCAGTAATCTATATCACTCATGGTGGCCTTCTTGTTTGCATACAGTCCCATGTGCTACTGAGTGAATTATATTATGGCAGTAGGAAGGTTTTTGACAAAACTGAAGGATCCTTCTGACCCTTTCTTGATAGGTTTTCTATGGTTAGGGAAGATTTTCATTTAAAAGAACCTTCTATATGGATGGTGTTCTTCTTTACGAGTGGAGAGATCACTGTGAACATTTGCAGTAAACTAGACTTCCATTTTAGATGTGATGCAGTCATAGTGTTATTTTCTCTTGCTAATACACCTCTGTTGTATTATTTTGTACCAAATCAAAGGTTTTTATTCAATCTAAGAATAATATAGAAAGAGTCAATAAGAGAAGAAATTAGTATGGGTCAACAATACAACAAACAAGAACAGAACGAATACAACGAATAAGAATAAAAAGGAATCAAATCAAAGAGACAAAAGTGATGCTTTAAAACAAATCATATCATCACAACCTCCATGACTAACTAATACACCTCCATGTCTAATAAACCATCATGTCTAACTAATACACCACCATGTCTAATACACCTCCATGTCTAATACACCTCCATGTCTAATACACCTCCATATCTAATACACCACCATGTCTAATACACCTCCATATCTAATACACCTCCATGTCTAATACACCACCATGTCTAACTAATACACCACCATATCTAATACACCACCATATCTAATACACCACCATGTCTAATACACCTCCATGTCTAACTAATACACCACCATATCTAATACACCACCATGTCTAATACACCACCATGTCTAATACACCTCCATGTCTAATACACCACCATGTCTAATACACCACCATGTCTAATACACCTCCATATATAATACACCACCATGTCTAACTAATACACCACCCTGTCTAATACACCTCCATGTCTAACTACTACATCACCTTATCTAATACACCACTCATATCTAATACACCTCCATGTCTAATACACCTCCATATCTAACTAATACACCACCATGTCTAATACACCTCCATGTTTAATACACCACCATGTCTAACTAATACATCACCATGTCTAATACACCACCATGTCTAATACACCTCCATGTCTAATACACCACCATGTCTAATACACCTCCATGTCTAACTAATACACCACCATGTCTAATACACCTCCATGTCTAACTAATACATCACCATGTCTAATACACCTCCATATCTAACTAATACACCACTATGTCTAATACACCTCCATGTCTAATACACCTCCATGTCTAACTAATACACCTCCATGTCTAACTAATACACCACCATGTTTAATACACCTCCATGTCTAACTAATACACCACCATGTCTAATACACCTCCATGTCTAACTAATACACCACCATATCTAATACATCACCATGTCTAATACACCACCATGTCTAATACACCTCCATGTCTAATACACCTCCATGTCTAACTAATACACCACCATGTCTAATACACCTCCATGTCTAATACACCACCATGTCTAATACACCCCCATGTCTAACTAATACACCACCATGTCTAACTAATACACATCCATGTCTAATACACCTCCATGTCTAACTAATACACCACCATGCAGTAGAGAACATTAATAGTTAACTACAATTCAGCTACATACATTGAAATATGAACAAAAAGTATTTTTAAAGCCATTAAAAAGTTTAAAGTGTTTCATTATTTAAATTACCTCAAAATAAAATAACAAAAATATGTAAAATAAAGGTAAATAGGTGAAAGGTAGTCGATAAATAACAGTTATGAGACATGAAACTGTGTGTATCTGCTTTAACATATATTGCATAAACTGGGTATTATAAGTGGCTAAAATGGTTGGTGTCAGCATCTCGCTGTCCTGTCAAATCCATGCCAGCATGGAAAGGTTGATGTGGAAATGATGATGATGATGTAGGATTTTATTTGCTTCATTGAAATTATGCTATAACTAATAAGAAAGTTTTACTACCATAGCATATACACCATTGACACAGAGTTTGAACTTTCATTTTCTAATCTCAAGAAGATGATAATGAAAATGATTGTGTACAGTGCTGAAGAGCACTACAACTCATCAAAAGTGGATGTATAGTCCATAGAAGATCTTAACTTTAAACCTGGAGAATATATGAAGAAAGGTATGAATATAAGTACCCAGTCCACCCTGTATGGTGTCATACTGGTACCACAACAAAATCCACCCAGTCATCCCTAAGGTGGCAGTAGTGGATCTCAAAGAATAAGCACCCAGTCCACCTTGTTGGTGATCATAGTGGTACCACATCAAAAAGCACCCTGTCCACCCTGCAAGATATTAGTATTGGTGGTGCCATGGAAAAAGCTAAAAGTACACACTATAAAGTGGTTGGTATTATGAAAGGCATCCAGCTATAGAAAAACAAGTGAAAAATAGAGCATATGAATGAGATGTGGTCACCTGAACTATCTAACTTTATAATGTGGCAGCCTGCCTAAACTACCAGGTATGGAAAATAGAGATTAAATGCTGCTGATGATGTATATATTTATATA
Source organism: Eledone cirrhosa (assembly GCA_964016885.1). NCBI lineage: Eukaryota > Metazoa > Mollusca > Cephalopoda > Octopoda > Eledonidae > Eledone > Eledone cirrhosa. The sequence continues at coordinate 437,692,948 of OZ024740.1, read as the reverse complement.
TATCATGTGAATAATGGCTAATTAACTATTTGCAATTCACTTATTGTTTACATATGCATGTCCTGTTGTCACCTGTATAGAAATACAGAAATTAAAGAATGGATTTAAGTTCTTAACCTTGGCTTTTTTCTTCATTATATATAGCTTCCTATGGCGGTGGATTGGCAGTATCCGTAGAGGGTTGGACGCCATGCTTTGACGCATAGAGTTACGGCCCTTGCCATTCTGAGTTCAAATCCCGCCGAGGTTAACTTTGCCTTTCATCCTTATGAGGTCAATAAAATAAAGTACCAGTAATGCACTGAGGATTTGCTGGCCTTGTGCCAAAAAGTAGAAACAATTATATATGGCTTCCTACTTATTTCTAATTATATACACACACGTATATATATATATGTATTCATTTTATTACGGCTAAATTGTGTTTTGTTACTTGGGAGTTACGCCAGTTTATGAAAGGGTCATCAGACAAGAATGTATATATATATATATATATATATATATATATATATATATATAAATGAAAAGATTACAAAGGAGAATATATACTGTCAGAACATGTTTATATAAACGCACCTACGTACGTTTCGCCCGAAAAGGGCTTCTCAAGGGGATAGAAAAATAGAAAAGTACAGAGTGTTCAGTACAGGACCCAGAAGGGGTTTCAAAGCGATACATACATCAAAGTTCATTCTTAGTTCAAACATATACGTTGTTATTGACACAGAGCAAGGGGAGTAACTCTGGCCGGTGTTTGAATAAATGTCCCCAAAGGGCTTATTACCGATTCACATGATGGTGGTTTTCCATTACTAATTTGTGGGTGCTATTTTACTATTGTCAATTCAGGCAGGTCTGAGATGCATAGTTGGTGTACAGATGATTATTTGCGCAGCCTACCGTAGGTGCTTTTATATAAACATGTTCTGACAGTATATATTCTCCTTTGTAATGCTTTCATTTGTAACCGCTCTGCTTATTGTCTCGCCCGCTAAATATTAACGCTTCCAATATTTAACCCTGTAGGCACAAGTATTGAGCACAAATGCACAACCTTTTGGCAACTAACTATATGTATCACTTATCCCTTTAAACCTCTTCTTCTCCCTGACGATACTTAAATATTCTATATATATATATATATATATATATATATAAGCTCGTTGAGAAAGTAAAACTCCGTTCCGCTTGCTCTAGTAGGCTTTTATATTTATATGTGAGCTGATAGAGTACAGTCTAAGGATTTACAGAAACCCATGAAGCTAGATTTAACACCTGTCTAGTGGGTCCGGGTATGATTTTACATTCATTTAAATTATTGACGTATTGTTTTATTGATATTTTTTATCTGTTTGTCCCGAATCTTCCTTTATCGATTTTATATCGTATGGTTGATTGTAGACTTGTTCTATATGTGACGGTATTTTAACGATAGTTATAGCTCTGATTCATCTGAATTATTGAGCCCTCTGCCGCTCATGTCGAATCTCGTTTATCGTGAACTCGTGCGCCGATTTTTCGATACTCGATCTTTCTAATATATTTAGCTCTGGACATAGCTATCCACCAGTTAATTTTATTGCTCATTTTTTGTCGATTCTATTGAGTGATGAATAGCTTTTGTTTTATTTTAACATGTCTATTGAGCACTCTAATTCGATATGTGTATTTCCACATTCACTCGAATTGTTTTCGCGGATATAGGGGTTATCTCCCTTGTCTAATGCCATGTGCGTTTTTCACTGGTAGTTGGCTCCTCTACCGCCAGGAAAAAAGCTTGTTGAGAAAGTAAAACTCCGTTCCGCTTGCTCTAGTAGGCTTTTATATTTATATGTGAGCTGATAGAGTACAGTCTAAGGATTTACAGAAACCCATGAAGCTAGATTTAACACCTGTCTAGTGGGTCCGGGTATGATTTTACATTCATTTAAATTATTGACGTATTGTTTTATTGATATTTTTTATCTGTTTGTCCCGAATCTTCCTTTATCGATTTTATATCGTATGGTTGATTGTAGACTTGTTCTATATGTGACGGTATTTTAACGATAGTTATAGCTCTGATTCATCTGAATTATTGAGCCCTCTGCCGCTCATGTCGAATCTCGTTTATCGTGAACTCGTGCGCCGATTTTTCGATACTCGATCTTTCTAATATATTTAGCTCTGGACATAGCTATCCACCAGTTAATTTTATTGCTCATTTTTTGTCGATTCTATTGAGTGATGAATAGCTTTTGTTTTATTTTAACATGTCTATTGAGCACTCTAATTCGATATGTGTATTTCCACATTCACTCGAATTGTTTTCGCGGATATAGGGGTTATCTCCCTTGTCTAATGCCATGTGCGTTTTTCACTGGTAGTTGGCTCCTCTACCGCCAGGAAAAAAGCTCGTTGAGAAAGTAAAACTCCGTTCCGCTTGCTCTAGTAGGCTTTTATATTTATATGTGAGCTGATAGAGTACAGTCTAAGGATTTACAGAAACCCATGAAGCTAGATTTAACACCTGTCTAGTGGGTCCGGGTATGATTTTACATTCATTTAAATTATTGACGTATTGTTTTATTGATATTTTTTATCTGTTTGTCCCGAATCTTCCTTTATCGATTTTATATCGTATGGTTGATTGTAGACTTGTTCTATATGTGACGGTATTTTAACGATAGTTATAGCTCTGATTCATCTGAATTATTGAGCCCTCTGCCGCTCATGTCGAATCTCGTTTATCGTGAACTCGTGCGCCGATTTTTCGATACTCGATCTTTCTAATATATATATATATATATAGATAGATATATAATTAGCCTACTCTACTCTATGAACATAGCACAAAATACAAATAGAATTAATAATAGAAATTTAAACCCTAACCAAAATAGCAGTAATATCTCTAGCAATATCCAACATCATAGTACCGTTCTGAATAACAAAAACTCCGCAAAATGTAACTGTAGAATTAAATCAAACTGTCCTTTACAAAATAAGTGTTTAGATAAGGATGTGGTCTATAAATGTACAGTTAAAACCAGTGATAATATATTTAACTATGTCGGTGCAACTTCTACAGAATTTAAAAGTCGCTGGAATAACCACAAATGCTCTTTCCGAAAATTTGATAAAAAATCTTCAACTTCTCTTTCAAACCTGATATGGAACTTAAAATGCAAGAATATGGACTATTCATTAGCTTGGGAAACAGTTTCAAAAGCACCCGCGTACCGAAACACAGCTTTATCTAGATTCTGCAAATTGTGTTTGAGGAAATTTTTTCATACTTAATTGTAAGAACTCTATTAATCTAAGAACGAATTTATTTTATTATTGTAGACATCGCCTGAATTCAACATTCAGAACTATATATAACTTATAATTATACTTATAATATTTCTACTTATTTCCATAACAATCTTACCCACTTGGTTTTAATATATTGATATCTCTAAATCTAAATCATAATATCTATAACATTTGCTATAATTCTACTTCTTAAAATTTCATAAAATATATACGTATATAATTCTAATTTTTAAAAAAATTCTAATTGTAATTTTAATTTTAATAATTTTTAATTCTTTATTTTTATTTCTTCAATTTTTATTTCTTTAAAAATTACTTATCTCTTATAAATTATTAAAAAAAAAAAAAAAAAAAATTTCTCAAATTTTTAATAGTTTTCAATATTTTTTTTATAGATTTATAACCACTAACTGATTCTGGCTAAATGTATCTTTCAACATCTATACTAAATAGTCTCACACTAACGAATAAATAAATTAAACTGGAGTTTTTCCGTATCTTCCCATTTTAAAACATATAAATATAAATATTCTTATTAACTCAGTTAATTTAATTTAATTTAACTTAATATTTATTTTCATTAAATACAAAACCAATATCCCTCCTAACTCATTAGAATAATTATCTATAACATGATATATCCATCTATTTATTTATATATTTATTTATTTATCTACTTATAACAGAAAATATTATATTATAAACAAATTTTAAACAACTAATAATCGTAAATACACGTACTATTAAGATATATACTTAGAATATATTTCTCCCAAATTAACGTTATATGAGTTTTATTCATCATTTCTTGTTTATTTCTTCTCTCTCTCTCGTACTATTTTTTATCCTTCTCCCCTTATCTCTTCTCACTCTCTCTCTCCCCATAGTCGTTTAAATAGACGGTTGTTTTTCAATTATTTACATATTCACACATAACTTTGAATAGTCCCTAATATATTTCCACTATCCAGTGAATTTCCAACTGATAAAGTATGATTTTCATGGGTACGTCTCTATTTATAAAACAAACTTTGTATTTCATCGGATGAAAGCGTACCAATGTTGTCTTGGTACTCTTGAAATATATATATAATAAAATAAATATGGTTTTATAAATATAGTTTCCATTTATTTAATATCATTGTATATATATATATATATATATATATATATATATTGCCCTGCACTTTGTTATACAGCTATCGACTTTCATGCGCATCACGTGTCCATACCAACGTAGCCTTCTCTCGAGTAAACAACATCTGATCCCTCTTATTTCTAATTTTTTCCTTAGTTCGTTTATGCTTTGCCGTTCACGTATATTACTGTTACACATCCAGCGGAGCATGCAAGCTTCGTTCCTCTCTAGTCTGCGTATATCCTCTGCACACAATGCCCAGGTCTCACTGCCATGCAACATTGCTGTTCGTATGCAGGCATCGTACAACCTGCCTTTCATTTTTAGGGAGAACCCTTTAGCAGCTAATAGTGGTATAAGCTCTCTGAACCTTTTCCAACCAGTTCTGACTCTAGCTACTGTACTTTCAGAGCACCCTCCCCCACTGCTGATTTTATCACCCAGGTAACGGAAACTGTCCACTATTTCTATAGAACCCTCTGCGCAATTGAAAGAGCTAGTATTTTGTGGGCACTTACTGCTACTTATTGCACCAGAGCACCGGCCACATGTAAAATCTATGTTCTTAGTTAGCTTACCTGTGATCCCACTACATCTTTTATGCACCCATACTTTGCATTTAGGACATAAAATGGAGTTTCTACCTACGCCTTTCCTACACACCGAGCACGACCATTTCCCAGAAGGGACCGCCGCCTTATTTTCTTTCCTACAAACTAGAACTTTAGTCTTAGCCAGGTTAATTTTAAGGCCTTTTGATTCTAGGCCGTGCTTCCATGTTTGGAATTTCTTCTCTAGCTCGGCCATTGATTCCGCTATGAGTGTCAGGTCGTCTGCGTATAGGAGTTCCCATGGGCAGCCGGTCTTGAACTCCTCTGTTATAGCCTGAAGGGCAATAATAAATAGTAGGGGGCTGAGAACAGAGCCCTGATGGACGCCAACTTTTACGCTAAACTCTTCACTGTATTTGTTGTTAATTCTAACCTTGCTGACTGTTTCTTTATACATGGCTTGTATAGCTCTCACAAGCCATTCGTCAACGCCTAGTTTTCTAAGAGCCCACCAGATAATGGAGCGGGGGACTCTGTCGAAGGCTTTCTCCAAGTCGACAAAAGCTAAGTAGAGGGGTTTACCTTTAGCTAGGTACTTCTCCTGTAGTTGTCGTACAATGAAAAGAGCGTCTGTGGTACTTTTGCCTGACACAAACCCGAACTGCATTTCATCTAGGTCAATTCTCTCTCTGATTAGTTGTGCTATTACTTTTTCCGTGACCTTCATGACCTGGTCGATTAATTTAATGCCTCTATAGTTACTCCTATCTAGGGCGTCTCCTTTACCCTTATAACAGTTAATGATGATGCTGCTATGCCAGTCCTTCGGAACAACCCCATTCTGTACGACTTGGTTAACTATGCGGGTGACCATGGTGTGTCCCACCGTGCCAGATGCCTTCAGCATCTCAGCAACTATTTCCGAAGGCCCAGCCGCCTTACCCGTCTTCATATCCTTGATTGCCTTACTTATTATACTCCCCTCGACTAACACTGCTGGTCCCTCTATTGGGTCGATATGGGGGAGACTGTCTTTCTCCCATTTATTCTCCTCATTTAGTAGCCTTTCATAGTGACACTTCCAAGCTACCTTCTTATCAGCGTCGGTGATAGCAAGTGTGCCATCATCGTTTAGTACACACTTCTCCCCGACAATATCACGGTTTTCCTTGACGCATTGCCTAGCAATCCTGAACACCTCACGTTTTTGGTCATCGCGTTGTAGAACATGCTTGAACTTTCTTTCCTCCACTTCCCTTCTTGCTAAGTACACTTGTCTCCTAGCTTCCCTCCTGGCCACTTGATAGTCTTCTCTACTTCCCCCATCCCGCCATACTTTCCAAGCCTGCTTTTTGGCCTTAATTGACGCCTCCACCTTACTGTTCCACCACCATGTTACTCTCCTCCTGCCTACAGGCCTGCTCCAGCCACAGACTTCGTCTGTCGCCAACAGCAGGTTTGCTTTCAGAAATTCCCACTCTCCCTCTATATTGTCCGACTCTAAATGTTCTTCCTTACTGTCGAAAGCATCAAGTAATATGCTTTGAAATTTATTCCTGGCTGTGGGGTCCTTTAGCTTCCATATTTTTCTCCTGAGGATAGTCCTCTTCTGCTGTCGAGTACGTCTCGTCCTGACTATAAGGTCGCTAATTATCAGTCTATGTTGGGAGGTGCATTCTTCATGGGGGAGGGATTTAGTGTTTACAACAGACACTCTGTCACGTCTTCTGGTAAGGATATAATCTACCTGGCTTGTGTGTTCCCCGGATCTATAGGTGATCAGGTGATTGTCAGGTTTTTTGAAGTTAGTGTTACAGATAGTTAGGTTATTTGCATCACAGAATTCCAGGATTCTGGAGCCTTCCTCATTTCTAGTACCAAACCCATAGCCTCCATGGATTTCGTCGTAGCCGTCACAATGTTGTCCAACGTGACCATTTAGGTCGCCTGCAATAATTATATAGTCACTGTCGGATATTTGGGAGGTAGTTAGCATCAGTGTCTCATAGAATCTGTCTTTTATAGTGCCGGGCAGTTCGGATTGGGGTGCGTATGCAGATATTACTGTCACCGTAGTTCTATTGAGGACAAGTCGTATTTTAATTATTCTGTCGTTCACTCTATTTACGTCTATTATCTTATCTGCCCACTTTTCTGCTACCATGATTCCTACTCCACCCAGCCCATCGTCGTTTCCCACCCAGAAAAGCTTATAACATCGTTTTTTACCCTCAATGAATCTAGCAGACCCACCCCTCCACCTGGTCTCTTGAATACAACAAACATCGACCTCCTTACGTTCAAGCATTTCTACAACCTCGTTAGCGCGACCCTTTAGGGTGCCTACATTTATGTTACCAACTCTGAAGTTTTGGATTGCGTTTGGGGGTGGGGGGCGGTGGGCGATGGGGTTATGTTAGCCGTCTGCGGTCGAAACAATGAGGAGTGCTCGCATTCTCGTCCACGAGGTGAATTTGTCTTTATCTTTATCTTTGGCATTGTCGCTGAGCGTCCAGATTTTTCTCTCTCTCCTCCACTCTCCAGGATTCCGCAGTCCATCCATCCATCATATATCGAAAGGCAACCAGGCAAGCGATAGTATAGGCCTCTGGCTTATGATTGGTCCGCGTAATAATAATACTGGTGATGCGTGGGGGCTCTGGCTTATTATTGGTCCACGTAATAGCAATGGTGGTGCGTGGGGGCGCGACAGAGGGGTGTTGGGTAGCTAGATAGAAGGTAATGATTATATATATATATATATATATATCCATGCTTATTTATATATATACTTCGTTTTTGTATTTGTTTTGCAAGACATAAAAACAAGATGGTATAGGACAGAAGAAAGGAGAGCACAAAGTAGCAAATTAGTCACTGAGGAGGTCACACAATGTGTGACAAAAGGGTGTTTACAATAAATAAACAACCATCTGGTTATTAAACCAACCAACTGGAAAATTATAATAAATTGAAATGTAAACCAACAGGTGCATGTGTTTTTATTGGCAGCATGACCCTCCCAAACTACATATATATATATTGTTATACTTGAGGAGGGTCATATTGTTGTAATATTGCCAGAAATAATATCAGAACACACTCACTGTTTGGTTAGTTTTCGCTTCTGTATCTTTTATATCTACATAGTTAATTTATTTGGCAATCAACGTTTATCATTGACTGACCAACGGTTAAAAAATACAAATATAAATATATATATATATAGTCTATCAAACTATCAAAGTTCTTTCGTTGCAACATCAAATTTATATATATATATATATATATATATATAGGTTTACATATACATAAACTATGGACTTACTCTCTTATATATATATATATATATATATATATATATATACACACATACATATATATATACATACACATATATATATATATATATATATATATATACACACATACACATATATATATATATATATATATACACATACATATATAAATATATATATAGATACATACACACACACATACACATATATATATATATATACACATACATATATAAATATATATATAGATACATACACACACACACACACACATATATATATATATATATATATATATATATATATATATATATACATACACTTACATATATGAATTATAAGAATCAAAGAACTGTTCAAAACATTTTTATGCTTACAACTGTTTCCTCCAAACCGAGGTTTGGATTCTTCGGAGCAATTTATTAATGAATGAACACTTATATGACCTCCTTTTCACCCAAGAGACATACAGATACATATGCAAATATTGTGGGTCAACATTCATTACAGCATTTAGAGTGGCAGTACACACTTAGAGATTACATTCATATTAAAAGATACAATCAAAAATACAGGTTAAAATACATGAAAATAAGCGGTTATATAGTGCAAAGGTTATATGTGTGGCAAGCACGTGCGTCTTGTTTATATAGTGTGGCAGAGAGTTATGTGTAGTAGAAGCACTTAAGTAGGTAAACAAGAGTGTTAGGTTGGTTGATCTGGTGACAAATTCTTTATATGATTGTTATAGTCTGTGTGTGGAGAAATAACATAAGCATTAAAAATATTTAAAATATTGGAAATGCGCAGCGAAGGGATGATATGGACTTCATGAACTTCGCAATTTTCATAGTCTGGGGAGTGTATTTTTCAGATTATATGCCCCTCACATAATCCACGACGATTCGATATTGAGCGTTTGACAATCCAGTTAGAGAATCGTAGTCTGATGTTCTTTAGTTCAATACAGGAGGATGTTACATTTCGAGAATCGACATCGAAATACTACCCGGAAGTGTGTGTGTGGCTAAGGGGAGTTAATGCATGAGGGAGGTAACTCCGAGGTTTCTATTACTAACTATTAAAATGTGTCTCAAAATAGACCCTAACTTCTATGGTTATGCGCAATTTCTAAAATATTTCTAAAACTTAATAGACTACTCTATAGTTAAAACACTTTAAG
>OZ024740.1:437658474-437678474 GCA_964016885.1 Eledone cirrhosa | reverse complement strand
TGTGTATATATATATATATATATATACACACATACATATATATATATATACACACACATACATATATATATATACACACATACATATATATATATACACACATACATATATATATATACACACATACATATATATATATATATATATATACACACATAAATATATATATATATACATACACATACATATATATATACACATACACATACATATAGACATACACATATACACATTCCCAAGGTAACTCTCTCTCGTGTTGTTATTTTATTTTATCTTATCCTTTATACTCTTTCCTTCATTCTTCTACACATCTCATACACACCATGCATCTCAACATACACCCACTTACATCTCTCTCTCCACCACCGGATCTTGTTACCCGGAGATTTACCCATTTGCATTGTCGAGGCTTCCAAACGACTTAAAGATATTTACATATATATATATATATATTTATACATATTTCGTTTCTGAATTTGTTTAGATGGTAAATAATGACATAAATGGGACCTGCCCCTTGTATAGGAGCAAATTTTGGAATAGAATAGAAAGAACTAGGAACAAGGCTAATAGAATAAACTCATGGTATGATAGCAATAAATACCACAGTGTAATGTTCATCGATACAACCCCTAGAGGTGAATTAGCTTACAAATTTAGAAGGGCCCTAAATAAACATAAACTCAATATTAAGATAGTAGAAAGACCAGTTACCTCCATAAAAACACTTATTAGCAAGACATACCCTTTTCAAAGACCCTCATGTATAGATAAGAAATGTATAACCTGTAAAATAAGCCCCCCATATTAACTGTAAAACTAGAAATGTAGTGTATAGCATAAGATGTACTGAAGGCCAATGTAGAGACAAAAATATAGTGTACATAGGTGAGACAGCTCGTAGTATAGGGGAACGGATAAATGAACACTGGCGAGACCTTCAAGATAATAAAGAATCATCTGTACTCTACCAACATGCTAAAATAGAACACAAGGGTAAATTAGAGAACATAGAAATAAAAATAGAATCTACACACAGAAAAGATGCAATGTTTAGACAAATTACAGAGGCAATAAACATAAAAGAATTACAACCAAAATTAAATAGAAAATATGAGTGGAACAGCAACATCACAACTTACAATTAAGGACAAAATGAAAACACACACAAACATAGAACAAACAACCAACCAGTAACATGTAAATAAACAAATAAATAAATGAACATAAACACACACAGACACCCGGATGTGGCGCATGCGCAGACTGAGCACACAACACACACACAGAAACAAAATGGCGTAGGACAGAACAAAGAAAGGAATCCCCAGTCACTGAAGAGGTCACAGAGTGTGTGACGAAAGAACTATGACTATATATAAACAACTATCTGGTTGTGGAACCAACCAACCAACCAACCAGAAATTTATAAAGTTATAAATATATAATAAATTGAAGTGAAAGCAACTGGTGCGTGTGTTTCTTATTGGCAACATGACCCTCCCAAAGTATAACAATATTTATATATATATATACATATATACATACATATATATATATACACACACACACACATATATATATATATATATATATGATGGCTGCCACCTCGTTATCAGTATGGCCATTGCACGATATACCATTATTAATAATTATTAATTAATTAATTAATACATATGTACATGTGTATATACATATTTACACACTTTTGGATGGCCGTATATACACACAAACAGAAATATATATATATACAATATATTAATAAATGGAAACTATATTTATAAAACCATATTTATTTTATTATACATATTTCGAGGGCAACCAAGAAAAATAATGGTGCACTTTCATCAGATAAAATACAGATTTGTTTTATAAATAAATATTGATATACCCGGAAAAAAAGAAAGACAACCTTAATGGTTGGGGCTTCCACTATATTGTTGAGTGCTTTATATCAGTTATAACATTTTTTAAGCTTGTTGAATCCCAACAAATTAAATATAACCTCTGCATATATATATATATATACATATATATACATATATATATATATATATATATATATATATATACATATACATATATATATATATATATATACATATATATATATACACACACACATACATATATAAATATATATATATATATATATATATATATATATATATATCAAGCTGTTTATCTTAGAGTTTTATTATCTTAAAGTTTTAATCAGAATTTTATGTAGGAATCTTCATGTTGTAAAGAGTAGCTAAATAATGAGGAAGTTATATTGCAATATCTTTGCAAGTTGTTGATTATTATGATAGGCAGTGTCTTTCATGAGAAATATACCAATAGAAGGGGTAATAATGGTTTATGAAGAGAGGTGAGAGGTGAATGGAGATGAAATTTGAACCACAGAACCATTGGCTCTGATGTTGTTGTTTAGCTGGTATCACCACCACCACCACCACCACCACCACTCACACCACCTTCCTCTGTGTTATAACAAAACTATAAACAGACTGTTGTTTAATAGTCTGTTACATTGCCAGCATCTATCTTCTAACATCTTGTGTGTGTATGTATATATATACATACACAGACACAAATAAAAACACATGGGGATAAAGAGTGACATAGACACATGTATAATCATTCCCCACCACCACACTACATCTATCATTATAATCACATTCTACTTACACACACTCTTCTCTCTATTCTCTCCCTCCTATCTATCTCGCTCATTCCCCACTACCACACTACATCATTATAACCACATTCTACTTACACATACATATTTACTGATACACACTAACCTGCATATTATAAACACACACGCATGCACATTGTCACTCTCCCTCTCTCTTATTTCCCTCTATCTCTCTAATATATTCATTCACTCATCTATAATAGAGCCGTCACCTCACACTTACACGTGGCATGATTTTGTTGATTGATAAAGAAACAGAGAGAAAGAGAGTAATGAAAGTAAGAGAGTTGTTAATAGAGTAAGCTACCCATAACTAAAAGGAGGATGGAAGTATAAAGATATTCCCTTGATACCTACTTCAGTATTGTTGCTGTTCTACACAATGGGCTTTCAATGGAAAGTGCAGAAATAATCAAGCAAAAGAGATTGCTGGTCATATCTATTATAAAAACCAGGCTCCTTTATTAAATAGGGACCTTTTGTTTTTGGCTTTGCTTTTGTTGTTTTTATTTCAGAACAATAAACTGTTTAGATGACTTTGATCAGCAATTATCAAAATGTTGCTTTCAACAATGCTAAATATAGTGAATGTGCCAATATTAACCATTGGTCCATGCTAGACTTGGCCCTAATCGAAACAAAATCCCAATATAGTAGTTAAGGTGTCTGAGTCACAGCCCAACAGGCTGCAGCACCATACAATCCTCAAGAGTATGGACAATCTACTAAGTTGTGTCAAAACCATTCTGGTACTCTCTTCCTCCATCACGCTCTCTATTACACTCTCTTCCTCTATCACACTCTCTATTACACTCCCTCCCTCTATTACACTCCCTTCCTATATCCCTCTCTCTATTACACTCTCTCTATTACACCCCCTCTCTCTATCACTCTCTCTATTACACTCCCTTCCTCCATCACACTCTCTATTACACTCACTTCCTCTATCCCTCTCTCTATTACACTCTCTTCCTCTATCACTCTCTCTATTACACTCTCTTCCTCTATCACTCTCTCTATTACACTCACTTCCTCTATTACACTCTCTTCCTCTATCTCTCTCTCTATTACACTCTCTTCCCCTATCACTCTCTCTATTACACTCTCTTCCTCTATCCCTCTCTCTATTACACTCTCTTCCTCTACCACTCTCTCTATTACACTCCCTTCCTCTATCACTCTCTCTATTACACTCTCTTCCTGTATCTCTCTCTCTATTACACTCTCTTCCCCTATCACTCTCTCTATTACACTCCCTTCCTCTATCCCTCTCTCTATTACACTCTCTTCCCCTATCACTCTCTCTATTACACTCTCTTCCTCTATCACTCTCTCTATTACACTCCCTTCCTCTATCCCTCTCTCTATTACACTCTCTTCCCCTATCACTCTCTCTATTACACTCTCTTCCTCTATCACTCTCTCTATTACACTCCCTTCCTCTATCAATCTCTCTATTACACTCCCTTCCTCTATCAATCTCTCTATTACACTCTCTTCCTCTATCCCTCTCTCTATTACACTCTCTTCCTCTATCACTCTCTCTATTACACTCTCTTCCTCTATCTCTCTCTCTATTACACTCTCTTCCCCTATCACTCTCTCTATTACACTCTCTTCCTCTATCCCTATCTCTATTACACTCTCTTCCTGTAGCACTCTCTCTATTACACTCTCTTCCTCTATCCCTCTCTCTATTACACTCCCTTCCTCTATCACACTCCCTTTCTCTATCACACTATCTTCCTCTATCACTCTCTCTATTACACTCCCTTCCTCTATCAATCTCTCTATTACACTCCCTTCCTCTATCAATCTCTCTATTACACTCTCTTCCTCTATCCCTCTCTCTATTACACTCTCTCTATCACACTCCCTTTCTCTATCACACTATCTTCCTCTATCACTCTCTCTATTACACTCTCTTCTTCTATCACTCTCGCTATTACACTCTCTTCCTCTATACCTCTCTATATTACACTCTCTTTATCACTCTCTCTCTATTATACTCTCAGCTTTATGTATCTCTTTCAAACTAAATGTAAGTACCAAACACAAGAAAAGTAGCAGTGATTATTATTATCACCACCACCAAGGGGCGGTAAATTGGCAGTATCGGTAGAGGGTCAGATGCCATGCTTTGACGCATAGAGTTACGGCCCTTGCCATTCTGAGTTCAAATCCTGCCAAGGTTAACTTTGCCTTTCATCCTTACGGGGTCGATAAAATAAAGTACCAGTAATACACTGGGGTGATAGCTGGCCTTGTGCCAATAGTAGAAACAATTATTATCACTACCACCACCACCACCATCATCTACACCACCCTCTCCACCATCACCACCACCACCACCGTCACCCTCACCACAACCAGTCATCATCACCACCACCACCACCACCACCACTGTCATCATCATGTCACTATTTTCAGTCATCTAATTATTAACAATTCTCTACACCTGAGTATACTCTACAACTATATTTTACAATCATTAATAACCTGTTGTGTGTGTGTGTCAGTCTATATGTGTGTGTCTGTTTATATGTGTGTGTCTGTTTACATGTGTGAGTTGTGTGTGTGTGTGTGAGTATGAGTTGCTGTGTGTGTATATTGGTACATCAATTTGTGAGTTGCATTGATAGAGCCAGTGCTACCAACACACACACACACACACCAACACATCCACCAACATCAACACATCTACCAACACACTAACACATCCACGAACACCAACACATCCACGAACACCAACACATCCACCAACACACACACACAGATGTACACCAACACATCAACACATCCACCAACACCAACACCAACCCCTATCTTGCTCAGAACATTGACCTCCTGGAAACTGTTCAGAGATGTGCAACCAAGCCAATACCCACCATCAGGCATCTACCATGCTCTGAATGCCTTGCTTCCCTGGGCATGGATTCATTGAAGCTCCGATGTCTGGCAATGGACTTGGTAAACACCCACAAAGTTATTAACCATCTTGCCAACAACAACCCTGAGCACCTTTTTGATCTCCATGTGTCTAACACATATAGACATGCCTACTAAGTCAGAAAACAGCACAGATCCCATGACTTTCGGAAACATTTTTTCACGCTTAGAGTTGCTGAAGCATGGAACAAACTGCCTGCGTCAGTTGTTAGCTGTCGAGAGTCTGCATCCTTTAAAACTCTCATGCTTCCCGAAATTTGCCAAAACTACACCTGATGAACCCTTTCCATACACATGCACACATGTGTATATCATGATTCATGCACTGTTCATTTTCCTAACGTTTGTATATTACCCTATGTACTATACATACACTTTTTGATGAGTTGTAGTGCACCTGAGCACTATACACAATATTTTCATTATTATTATCAACACATCCACCAACACCAACACACCAACACATCCACCAACACACACACACCCACACCAACACACCAACACATACCCACAGACACACATCATGGAGAATTTTAGTTGTAATAACAGATATCACTATTGTAGTGAAGAGATATAACAGATATCACTATTGTAGTGAAGAGATATAACAGATATCACTATTGTAGTGAAGCGATATACAGATATTACTATTGTAGTGAAGAGATATACAGATATCACTATTGTAGTGAAGAGATATACACATATTACTATTGTAGTGAAGAGATATAACAGATATCACTATTGTAGTGAAGAGATATAACAGATATCACTATTGTAGTGAAGAGATATAACATATATCACTATTGTAGTGAAGAGATATAACATATATCACTATTGTAGTGAAGAGATATACACATATTACTATTGTAGTGAAGAGATATAACAGATATCACTATTGTAGTGAAGAGATATACAGATATTACTATTGTAGTGAAGAGATATACAGATATTACTATTGTAGTGAAGAGATATAACAGATATCACTATTGTAGTGAAGAGATATAACAGATATCACTATTGTAGTGAAGAGATATAACAGATATCACTATTGTAGTGAAGAGATATAACAGATATCACTATTGTAGTGAAGAGATATAACAGATATCACTATTGTAGTGAAGAGATATAACAGATATCACTATTGTAGTGAAGAGATATAACAGATATCACTATTGTAGTGAAGAGATATAACAGATATCACTATTGTAGTGAAGAGATATACAGATATTACTATTGTAGTGAAGAGATATACACATATTACTATTGTAGTGGAGAGATATAATAGATATCACTATTGTAGTGAAGAGATATAACAGATATCACTATTGTAGTGAAGAGATATACACATATTACTATTGTAGTGAAGAGATATAACAGATATCACTATTGTAGTGAAGAGATATACACATATTACTATTGTAGTGAAGAGATATAACAGATATCACTATTGTAGTGAAGAGATATACAGATATTACTATTGTAGTGAAGAGATATAACAGATATCACTATTGTAGTGAAGAGATATAACATATCACTATTGTAGTGAAGAGATATAACATATCACTATTGTAGTGAAGAGATATAACAGATATCACTATTGTAGTGAAGAGATATAACAGATATTACTATTGTAGTGAAGAGATATAACAGATATTACTATTGTAGTGAAGAGATATACAGATATTACTATTGTAGTGAAGAGATATACAGATATTACTATTGTAGTGAAGAGATATACAGATATTACTATTGTAGTGAAGAGATATACACATATTACTATTGTAGTGAAGAGATATAATAGATATCACTATTGTAGTGAAGAGATATAACAGATATCACTATTGTAGTGAAGAGATATACAGATATTACTATTGTAGTGAAGAGATATAACAGATATCACTATTGTAGTGAAGAGATATACAGATATTACTATTGTAGTGAAGAGATATAACAGATATTACTATTGTAGTGAAGAGATATAACAGATATCACTATTGTAGTGAAGAGATATACAGATATTACTATTGTAGTGAAGAGATATACACATATTACTATTGTAGTGAAGAGATATACACATAATACTATTGTAGTGAAGAGATATAACAGATATCACTATTGTAGTGAAGAGATATACAGATATTACTATTGTAGTGAAGAGATATAACAGATATCACTATTGTAGTGAAGAGATATACAGATATTACTATTGTAGTGAAGAGATATACACATATTACTATTGTAGTGGAGTGATATAATAGATATCACTATTGTAGTGAAGAGATATAACAGATATCACTATTGTAGTGAAGAGATATACACATATTACTATTGTAGTGAAGAGATATAACAGATATCACTATTGTAGTGAAGAGATATACACATATTACTATTGTAGTGAAGAGATATAACAGATATCACTATTGTAGTGAAGAGATATACAGATATTACTATTGTAGTGAAGAGATATAACAGATATCACTATTGTAGTGAAGAGATATAACATATCACTATTGTAGTGAAGAGATATACAGATATTACTATGGCTGCTGAAGCAAACAATACAACTATTGCAGAGAAACAGCAAATTGGAATATTAATTAGCAATTTCATTCAATTTGTTAGCTAAAGCAATACAAAAACTATATAAAAACAAGAACAAAAACAGAAGTATTCTTTTAGACAATAAAAGATGTTTGCTCAGACAGAGAGTTTAACCCCTTATATTTATAGCAGGTGTAGAGATGGGAGAGCTTAACCCTTTATATTTATAGCAGGTGTAGAGATGGGAGAGTTTAACCCCTTATATTTATAACAGGTGTAGAGATGGAAGAGTTTAACCCTTTATATTTATAGCAGGTGAAGAGATGGGAGAGTTGTAGATATTTCATATTGTTGCCAGTCACAAAGACAATATTTCCCTGGTTTAAGTTTTGATATTTAATTAACACTTTTGATATCACTTCACCTAAAACTGCCGCCTTCTATAAAAAATCCCACATAATTTAAACAATTCTTATTTAAATTAAAATCTTCCAACAATTTGATATAAGCACCTCTTAAGTTATATCACAAATACTCTCATAATGAAATTATTTTAATAAATTCCTCCAATTGTTTCATTAATTAATTCAAATACCGAGACCTTTGGCGGTACTCAGTAATAGAGAAGACCCGCCTTACCTAAATACAAAGTAAAAACCTACTACAGTCAGTAGGCATCTCTATCAAAACACCCCCCCGTCCCACCACCTCCACCCCATCCACACCGCCCCTTTCAATGTAAAGTTATGTTGGTCCCACAACATCCAGGCCGAAACAAATGAGATCGTGTAGGTGTCACGATAAAAAAACACACAGTCCACGCTATAAATGTGGCCGTGTAGGCAACACGGTAAAAACCTCCCAGCCCCACACTGTAAATGTGGTTGGTCTTAGGAAGGGCATCCAGCTGTAGAAAACCCGCCAGACAGTCCACGCTGTAATGTGGCCGTGTAGGCAACACGGTAAAAACCTCCCAGCCCCACACTGTAAATGTGGTTGGTGTTAGGAGGGGCATCCAACTGTAGAAAACCCGCCAGACAGTCCTATGCGAGCAAGACAACCACTCTTGCCTCAAGTGGGAAAACCCCCGTCCAAACTCATGCAAGCGTGGAACACGGACGCTAAACCTGATGATGATGATGATGATGACATTGTCCAGACCCTCCCCCCCCCCCCCCCCCCAAAAAAAAAATTAACATCATTTCATAGTTTAATAACATCTCAAAGGATGTCAATTTTTGGGGACACCCTGAATTTCATTACAAATATGATAATGAAATGTTTAAGGATTATATTTTACCCGAGATAGCAATACAATTAATATAATTAATATAATTAAATCTTTCTCGCTCTCCCCACCACTCACTATTATATGTAAATGGGAGTCCATGTGCTGGTTGCCTCACAGACCCGGCAGACACAATAGAGAAAGCTTTTCCCCGTATAATGGTGAAGGAGACATGTTGGAAGAGCCATTTCACCTCCTGAGGCTCACACATGTGGGTAGCCAACTCTGTGCTGATGGTGGTGAGTAAGGAGGTGGTTCTAGGACCAAGGACACCAGAATCTTCACTAATATGGGGGCGCAGATGGTGTGAGTAGGGAGGTGGTCCTAGGGCCAAGGACACCAGAATCTCCACTGATACAGAGTGCAGATGGTGTGAGTAGGGAGGTGGTCCTAGGGCCAAGGACACCAGAATCTCCATTGATATGGGGGCGCAGATGGTGTGAGTAGGGAAGTGGTCCTAGGGCCAAGGACACCAGAATCTCCACTGATACAGGGGTGCAGATGGTCTGAGTAGGGAGGTGGTCCTAGGGCCAAGGATACCAGAATCTCCACTGATACGGAGTGCAGATGGTGTGAGTAGGGAGGTGGTCCTAGGACCAAGGACACCAGAATCTCCACTGATACGGGTGTGCAGATGGTCTGAGTAGGGAGGTGGTCCTAGGGCCAAGGACACCAGAATCTCCACTGATACGGAGTGCAGATGGTGTGAGTAGGGAGGTGGTCCTAGGGCCAAGGACACCAGAATCTCCACTGATACGGGGGTGCAGATGGTGTGAGTAGGGAGGTGGTCCTAGGGCCAAGGACACCAGAATCTCCACTGATACGGGGGTGCAGATGGTGCGAGTAAGGAGGTGGTCCTAGGGCCAAGGACACCAGAATCTCCACTGATACAGGGCGCAGATGTTGTGAGTAGGGAGGTGGTCCTAGGACCAAGGACACCAGAATCTCCACTGATACGGGTGTGCAGATGTTGTGAGTAGGGAGGTGGTCCTAGGACCAAGGACACCAGAATCTCCACTGATACGGGTGTGCAGATGGTGTGAGTAGGGAGGTGGTCCTAGGGCCAAGGACACCAGAAGTCTCTACTGCTATAATTAGATTAACTCATCATTATTAAGAGACGGTGCAGTGTATTAGCAGAGTTGTTAAAACATTGGTGGATTGGCAGTATCGGTAGAGGGTCGGACGCCATGCTTTCCAGCATAGTTACGTCTCTTTACGATCTGAGTTCAAATCCCACTGAGGTTGACTTTGCCTTTCATCCTTACGGAGTCGATAAAATAAAGTACCAATAATGCACTGGGTATTTGCTGGCCTTGTGCCTAAAGTAGAAACAATTATTACATTCTGAGCTCAAATCCTACCAAGGTCACCTTTGCCTTTCACCCTTCTGAAGTCAATAAAATAAAGGACACACCAAGAACGGGGGGTATAATCAATTCCCTCCCAAACTATTGATCTTGTGTCTAAATTAGAAATTACTGAAAGAATAAAAAACAGAAAAGGGAGAAGAAAAGGTAAATCATCATCATCATCGTTTAACGTCCATTTTCCCACGCTAGCATGGGTTAGATGAGTTGTTCTGTTGTGAGACAAGCCAGATCAGATGACGATGTGTTGCTTATAGAGAACTGTTTCAGGTTTAATTTTTACAGCTGGATGCCCTTCCTAATGCCAACCACATTTACAGAATGTACTGGATGTTTTTTGTTGTGACACCTACACGACCACTTTAGAGAGTGGACTGGGTGCTATAATAATAATTTGTTCTACTTTAGGCACAAGGCCAGCAATTTTTTTCGAGGTAAAGTCAATTAAATCGACCTCAGTGTATTACTGGTGCTTTATTTTATCAACACCGTAAGGATGAAAGGCAAAGCTAATCTCGGCGGTATTTGAACTGAAAACGTAAGCGGAGATAACCGAATATAGTTAAACCATACTGCTGAAAGGAACAGTTAAATATTAATACAATTATTTTTATATACGAGTCACCTTTACAGCTTGTTTAAGTTACAGGATGGTGTTCTAGGGGAGATAACTCCGAAGGACTTTACTTGTTAAAGCCCCTCGCCCCAATAAACAAAACTGAAAGTAAAAAATACATTTTGATGATGATGATAGTAGTGATTATGGTAATGATAATGATGGTGGTGGTGGTGGTGATGATGGTGGTGGTGGTGGTTGTGATGATGATGGTGGTGCTGGTGGGTATAATGGTGATGGTGGTGGTGCTGGTGGGTATAATGGTGATGGTGGTGGTGGTGATAATGATGACTGTGATGATGATAATAGTAGTGGTGGTGGTGATGATGATGGTGGTGGTGGAGATGATGATGATGGTGGTGGTGGAGATGATGATGGTGGTGGTGGAGATGATGATAATGATGACGATAATATAAAATAATAAAAATAACAATGGTTTCTATTTTCCCCACAAGGGGAAACATTAAGGTTCAACAACAAAGATAAATATTCTAGGATGAACATCACAACGTCACAACATGTAATAAGGGAGAAGACAAGGCAAGTAAAGGAACGAGAAGATCAAGAAGACATGGCTAAGATGTTGGGGGAGGAAAGGAAATCCAGGGACCTGGTGTAGCTAATAGGGCAAAATGGAAAAACTTGTAATGGGCTTGCTACAAGACTAAGTCCTAATTTAGTAAGGAAAATTGTCTTAAAACACTTGTTCTTATATATATAGATAGATAGAGAGAGAGAGAGGGAGGAAAAGAGTGAGGACCCTGACGGCAGAGCTCAAGCCGTTTCGACGGCTATTTCTGGAATCCAGAAATAGCCGTCGAAACGGCTTGAGCTCTGCCGTCAGGGTCCTGACTCTTTTCCTATTACCCACTCTACTATCCAAAGTATTGAGTATTCTGGTGCGTTATGGTCCACCTGGTTCCTTACCACACTTCCTTCGTTATATATATATATCATCATCATCGTTTAACGCTAGCATGGGTTATATGTACATATATATACATGTGTGCGTGTGTGGGGAGTTAGTAATATTAAACTTTAAAATGAACATTTGGACCAGTTGGACCAGTTAGGGAAGAACAAATCATTCGTTTAGTTTTTGCATTTGAAAAGAGGGTATAAACCCAGAAATATGTTGAAATATATTGGGTAAAACATTACTTTCTTTTTTCTTTGTCATCCTTTACCCTTTATATATTTCTACCACATTTTACTGGCTTTCTGAAATATTTATCAAACAATTTAATGTTGTAAAACGGAGGTGGTTTAGTAGCAAAAAGGTTAAATGTTGAAGAATTTTTGTTTACAGATTAATCTATGATACAACCCCACTTTCCATGGCCCTTAGAAAACATCTTTTACTGTCTCTCTTTACTAAAATACAGTTGGGTCATAGATTTAGTTGACAGCTGAATCTGCCTTTACATGATAACAGCTGTGTGATATAATTTTACAGATAAGAAGTCAACAGTTATTGAATGAGTGTCTAGAGAATAGTTCTGTTGTTCTTCCCACACCACACTTCCCTGCCTATAGTTTGAGGTTTCTCGAAGTGGTTTCTATAAGATGAATGAAAAAAAAAAAAAAAAATGAAAGTTTAATAAAAATGTTTTGTATCTTTTTTTAGCTGAGTTATTTGCTGGTTGGGATTGATTGTTTATAAAATATAAGTATGGGTTTCACAGGTTTTAGAAAATTATATAAGAGTCCTGCAATAAAATATATTTGGGCAACACTACTCTACAGCATATCAACTTGTAGCATGTCCTCATAACATTTTCATGGAAAGCCCTCCCTTTATTCTGAAAGGATGAAACAGGCTGGTAAATGGTGTGTCACCAGGTCTCTTGATCACAAATCAGTTTGAAGGGGACAGAAGGATTATGAGGATGAGACAAAGCTGAAGACAGTAACTCAGTTCACCAGTTTAGCTACCAGGACTGGGCAGTTGGATGTCAAAATTGATAAAGTTTTTGACAACAGACTGACAAAGACAAACAGTATATTCAACAGACTGTACAAAAGAGGAACAGGGATCAGTAAAACAAACCTAAAATGAAAACACTTAAAATATCTTTCACAGAATATTTTAGAATGAACCAAGCTCAATGACAGGCATGCTAGCCAAAAATTATTTAGAAAGAGAGGTATGTAGAGACTAGAAAGGTGGCAGATTCTCTGTGGTCTTGAAGATGAGTATAAAAAATATAAAACAACTGGACTCCTACTCATACAATTAGAGTATAAACAGCAGCTTATTCTATTGTATAACCCTTGCTTCTATTATACAAAACTGTTTATTTTAAAGTGTCTACATTTATCTAATAACCTTCCATTATAATTTTATGTAAGAACTTTTATTAAGTTATGCACCAAAACACCAGCTTAATAATGAGAAAGTTAGTTATATTACTAAATGCCTTCAAACTCTTGGTTATTTTCAAAGTTGTTTGAAAACCGTAGGTGGTGTCTTTCATCGGAAATATGGTAACGAAAGGGTTAATGTAACAATGAGAATGAAAAAGAGAGAGTATAATTGAGCCCAGTACTAAATTGGTGTATATATTTTTTACTCTTAAAAGATAAAAAGCAAAGTTGGCCTTGGCAGGATTTGAACTAAGTCCGAGGAGAGCTAGAACAAATACTGCAAGGCATTCTAACCAATATTCTAATGATTCTGCCAACTCACCACATTGAAGTGACAATAAAATAAGGACATAATTGAATTATATTGTTTTAGAAGCATAAATGAATTGAGAGAGAGAGACTGAGCATAAGAGGAATCAAATGCTGTGTGCAGGAGAGGCGGTTACATTGGTATGGACATGTGATGCGTATGAAGGATGACAGCTGCATAAAAAGGTGCAGAGCACTAGAAGTCAATGGAAACCGCGGAGTGGGGAGACTCAAGAAGACCTGGGATGAGGTGATAAAAGCCGCACGACCTTGAACTCTGGCGTCACGCAGTAATACAGAGTACCCAACCTCCCATGGGTACAAGCTGAAGTATATAGACAATATGCCCCCACACCCTCCCACTGCAAAGTGGTCGAGGAGGTGCCACAGAAAAAAGGCACCCAGCCTACACTGTAAAGCAGATGTGTAGGCGGCACGGAAAAAAAGCACCCAGCACTCACTGTAAATGAAGTTGGTGTTAGGAAGGGCATCCAGCTGTAGAAATCAAGCCAAATCAGTTCCTGTATGAGCAAGACAAGGTCAGCCGACCAGACACTGCCCACAACAGGATAACCCGTCTAACCCATGCTAGCGTGGAAGAATGGACGTAAAACGGTGATGATGATGATGATGATGTGTGTGTGTTAGTAAAACACAAATACTAACTAAAGTAACCAGATATGTAGAGAGAATGATTTACTTTTACATTTCTACAGAACAAAATAAATAGAGAAAACAGGCACCACAATTCTTCCTTCTCTTCTTCTTTGCCCACTTATTCCTGACAGGTCATGGGGGCTGAGTCCTCAAATACTCCCTCCAGTAGGTCCTATCAGAAGCAACCGGCTTCAACTGATCTGGCTGAATCACCAAGTGAGACTAGCCAAGCTCATGGATGTTATCCAACCATCTTGCTGAGGGTCTACCCCTGGGTCTCCTACCAGTTGGTTTTACCCATAACATCTGTCCAGTGATTTTTTTCCTGAGACATTCTAACCACATGCCCATAGTATCGGAGTTGTGATCTCTTAATTCGGAGAAGTAACAGCTCTACCTTGAGTGACAGAGCTACAAACTCTTTTGAGTAATGTTACTCCAAAGATCCTTCGGAGGCACCCCATTTCGGCCGCTTGTATTTGCGATTGTATTCTTTCAGTCATTACCCAAGATTCATGACCATAGGTAATTGTTGACATGAATACCAAATTGAAGATAGCAAATTTTTCCCTGAAACTGAACAAGCCACAGAATTATGTGATGTGACAAAATATATTGACAGACAGATAAATGCAAACTGTTTTCATATCTGTGTGTATGGGACCTGTAACTCTTGATGGAGTCAGTATGTTTTGGGAATTTTTAAATCTGGTAGAGCCCAGTCCCTCTTCATGTCTGAACTCAGCTGATTTCTTTAAAAGAGAGAGTCGGGGTGGGGGTGGGGGGTAGTAACAAGGAGATATAAGGGAAGAATTGACCCCAGTACTGGATTGATAGTTTTTTTTTTTACCTTGAAAGGACAAAATATCTTTTTGAAGGAACACTAAAATATAACAAAATTAAAAACAAAACAGTTGACATATCAGTTTCTATTTTGTTTTCATCAGAACAAAATATTTCTGTTCAAAGAATAAACTTTCTAAGAAGGGTGTGACATTGTGTGACAGTATGAGATACAGTGTGTGACAGCATGTGACACAGTGTGTGACAACATGTGACAGTGTGTGACAGCATGTGACAGTGTGTGACAACATGTGGCAGGGTGTGATACAGTGTGTGACAACATGCGACAGGGTGTGATACAGTGTGTGACAGCATGTGGCAGGGTGTGATACAGTGTGTGACAACATGTGACAGGGTATGATACAGTGTGTGACAGCATGTGACAGGGTGTGATACAGTGTGTGACAACATGTGACAGGGTGTGATACAGTGTATAACTGTGTGAGTGTGCAACAGCATGTGACAGGGTGTGATACAGTATGTGATACGTGAGTATGACAGCATATGCCAGTATGTGACGAGACCAATCCTTTGAGTTACAAGTACAATCCATCCAACATGTTTACAGTTTCTGTCAATCCTAATTTCCCTCACAAAATTTGGGTTGACTTGAAGCTATGGTAACTGTCAAATGTCTAAGTTGTCATACAATGGGATTGAACCCAGAATCTTATAATGATGAAGCAAGTTCCTTAACTTATTAACCAGTCTACCATGTTGAATCCATAACTTTATCTTACATAAATAAGACAAGATCTCAGAATCACCCCAACTACAGAATATATAT
The DNA here is from genome assembly GCA_964016885.1 of Eledone cirrhosa. Classification (NCBI taxonomy): domain Eukaryota; kingdom Metazoa; phylum Mollusca; class Cephalopoda; order Octopoda; family Eledonidae; genus Eledone; species Eledone cirrhosa. The sequence continues at coordinate 437,662,046 of OZ024740.1, read as the reverse complement.
GATAAAAACAACAACATGAAAACGCTACATACAGTAAAGCACAGCATATATCCTTCTTACCAACACTATATCATTACTATATCATAACCAACACTATATTACTATATCATTACCAACACTATATTTTACTATATCATTACTATATCGTTATCAACACTATATCATTATCGTTACCAACACTATATTTTACTATATCATTACCAACACTATATTTTACTATATCATTACCAACACTATATTTTATTATATCATTACCAACACTATATTTTACTATATCATTACCAACACTATATTTTACTATATCATTACCAACACTATATTTTACTATATCATTACCAACATTATATTTTACTATATCATTACCAACATTATATTTTACTATATCATTACCAACACTATATTTTACTATATCATTACCAACACTATATTTTACTATATCATTACCAACATTATATTTTACTATATCATTACTAACACTATATTTTACTATATCATTACCAACATTATATTTTACTATATCATTACCAACACTATATTTTACTATATCATTACCAACATTATATTTTACTATATCATTACCAACACTATATTTTACTATATCATTACCAACATAATATTTTACTATATCATTACCAACATTATATTTTACTATATCATTACCAACACTATATTTTACTATATCATTACCAACATAATATTTTACTATATCATTACCAACATAATATTTTACTCTATCATTACCAACATTATATTTTACTATATCATTACCAACACTATATTTTACTATATCATTACCAACATTATATTTTACTATATCATTACCAACATTATATTTTACTATATCATTACCAACACTATATTTTACTATATCATTACCAACACTATATTTTACTATATCATTACCAACACTATATTTTACTATATCATTACCAACATTATATTTTACTATATCATTACCAACATTATATTTTACTATATCATTACCAACATTATATTTTACCAAAACTCCATATAAAACAGAAAGGTAAACTGTTCACATTTAAATACATTTAACTGTTAGAGATGAGAGAACACAGCAATAGCTTCTTAATACTGGTGATGATAATGGTAGTGATAGTGTTGGTGATGATAGTGGTAATGGTGGTAGTGATAGTGTTGATGATGATGGTGGTGGTGGAAATGATAATAGTGGTGATGGTGATGATGATGATTTAAAAGTAAAATGTAATTTAATTAGGCATGAAACATTAGGGATAGAGATTTGGAGAGACAGAGTTGTGATGATGATCATTCATTTCCCATGGGTATTAATACAATAAATGAAGCTGCTCCAACTGGGAATAACAACAATGGCAGTAGTAGCAGTAATAGTAGTAGTAGTAGTGTGATTATTAGTAGCAGTAATAGTAGTAATAGCAGTAATAGAATTATTATTATTATTATTATTAGCAGTAGTATTAGCAGTAGTAGTAGTAGTAGTAGTAGTAGTAGTAGTAGTTAACAGTAGTAGTAGTAGTAGTAGTAGCAGCAGCAGCAGTAGTAGTAGTAGTATCCAACTAGATTCACACACAGCCTGTTGGTCTGCTGTAGATTCTACCATAACAATGAAAGTCTCAGACATAATGGTCGAAATATTTGTCCACTCTAATTATTTTTAATGGATTTTTTTTCAACTTAGCAAATCAGTTTTATCTGATTAATGCTACATCTTAAATAATTGAGGGTAGGTACAGTGGTAGAGTGGTTAATGTGTCAGCCACCAATATATTGAGGGTAGGTTCAGTGGTAGAGTGGTTAATGTGTTAGACACCTACATATGGTAGTCCAGAGTGATGCCCTTTTCTAAGCACATGAGAGGAAATGACAGAACCATCAGCAAAATTTCAATCTTGAGGAGGAATTTGAACTATGAATACAAAGAGCTGTCACAGACACCACAAGCTATCCCTTGCCTGGTACTCTAAACCTTGGCCTCATAACTGGTACTTTATTTATTGACCCCTGAAATATGAAAGGCATAGTGACCTTGATGGGGGTCGGATTCAGAGGGCAGAAATCCTCCAAAAATACTTTCTTCTGCTTTCAGTGGCTATCAACCAGGCTAAATTGGAGCCTAACTTTACCAATTTTACTAGAACCAGCATTGATTGAAATTTGCAGACAAAGAGAGACAATTGTGTCCAAAGTGGGACCACATCTTAAAAGATGTGATCCCACTTTGACTCTTTATGATTGAGTTTATTTGGCCATGGATTTAAAAAATATTTTGTTTTCTTTTGGTTTCTTAATCTTTTCATAGCAATATTTCTAATGAAGACCACTGCTCATTATTTAAAAATCATTTGGAAAATAATCAAGAATTTGGAGGGATTCAGTAATATAACTAACTTCTTCATTACTAAGATAGTGTTTGGAACATAACAAAGGTTCTTACATAAAGTTATGAGGAAAGTGTCTTAGACAAACATTTTGAAATATATAGTTTAGTAATAATCGAACTAGGGGTAGTTTCACAGACAAAGATATTTCTACATCAAAATATTACTGTGAAAAAATAAATTTAACTGCATTGTAGATAAGTTTTTATTACTTAGCAGCAGAGCGCACCATCTGAAGAGGAATATGGCTAGAAGACATGCGGAGAACTTCTACTGACATCTAACAACTTTTATACCAATACAGGAGTATGCAATGAATTGCTGTCTGATTTAGGCTAGAGAGTCTGGTGGCGGACACAGTGGTATGTATGGATTATAGAATATATTTTTAGAAGGTAAAAGTTGACAGTAACACTGAAGCTTTGCCCATGACCAGCTGCAATTTTTGTAGGCTTGATGTTTATAAATTTGCTTCTTGGAGGTGAACAATGAGCTTCTCTATGCTGCCACCTGGTGTGTAAGTCAGTTGCGTTTTTCAAATCATTTTGAAAATAATGAATTTAAAGAGATTTAGTCAGATACTGAGCTCGACACTTGTATCTGAGTGGCAGCTGAGGAAATACGCAATGTCAGGTTCAACGACATTGGATGGCAACAGGCCACCTTACCAGTTAGATATGGTGGCCTTGGCCTCTGGTCCTCGATCTCGCTGGCTTTGTTGGTGTTTCTTTCATTGGTAACCTCATGCCGTGTCCTCGTCAACAGGGTTCTCATAAACACAATGGAACCCACTGTGATCGAGGAACTTGAGGTCACCTGCAAGACATGGAACTGGCTAGGACCTAGCTGGGTAGACGTCCCTCTTCCTTCTCCCCCTGCTGATGTCAAGTCCCCCTCAGAGTATTTGGGATGCCATCCAGTGCAACCTGGCCTCAGACAGGCTAGTGTGGCAGCTTGGCCAACACCGCCTTGTATGCTTTTGCATAGCCTCACAACCCCACAGTGGTGCCTGGCTTCCTGTCTTACCCTCCTTCAACACTGGCATGCAGCTGGACAATGATCGACTGTGCATCAGGGTTTCCCTGAGGCTTGGGCTCCAGATCTGCGAGCCACACAAATGTTGCTGCGGGTCCACTGTCGACTCTTTTGACCTCCACCCGCTACAGTGCCGGCTGCCTTCCACGCCATGCTGCC